>JAODAL010022594.1:0-64372 GCA_025379985.1 Phyllomedusa bahiana
CGTGTGAGGTCCCGGCAACCACACAGCAGCATGAGGGGCAGACAGTGGGACAATAAAAAGGGTAGGTCACGGCACACCAAGAGCAGGGATGGGGACATGACATTTGAGGGGCAAAAAAAAGGAGTAGGCCACAAATGGGACAATACACATGTGAGTCAGCACAGCCCCAGCAGCACATGAGGTCGACATGGCCAATACATTCGGGGGCCCAAAAAACAGATAGACAAATGGGACAATGACACATGTGGAGGTCACGGACACCAAGCAGCAGCATGAGGTCAGACAGTGGCACAATGACATTCTGGAGTGGCCAAAAAACAGAGTAGGCCAAGAAGTGACAATGACACAGTGTGAGGTCACGGCACAGCCACAGCAGCAGCATGAGTCAGACAGGGCACAATGACAAGTGTGTAGGTCAGGCCAGCCACAAACAGCAGATAGGTCAGACAGTGGACAATGACAGGTGTAGGTCACGGCGCAGCCACAGCAGCAGCATGAGGTCAGACATGGCACAATGACACATGTGTAGGTCACGGCAGCAGCCACAGCAGAGCAGCATGAGGATTCAGGAAACAGTGGCAACAATGACACAGTGTGTAGGTCACGCAGCAGCCACAGCAGCAGCATGAGGTCAGACAGTGCACAATGACATTCTGGAGGTCAATAACAGGAGTAGGCCACAGAGTGGGCACAATGACACAGTGTGTATGTCACGGCAGCACCACAGCAGCAGCATGAGGTCAGACAGTGGCACAATGACATTCTGAGGTGGCAAAACAGTAGATGAGCAACAGAGTGGGACAAATGACACAGTGTGAGGTCACGCAGCAGCCACAGCAGCAGCATGAGTCAAAGTGGCACAATGACACAGTGTGTAGGTCACGGCAGCAGCAACAGCAGCAGCATGAGGTCAGACAGTGGCACAATGAACAGTGTGTAGGTCACGGTCAGCACCACAGCAGCAGCATGAGGTCAGACAGTGGCACAATGACATTCTGGAGGTGGCAAAAACAGGAGTAGGCCACAGAGTGGGAAATGACACAGTGTGGTAGGAGGTCAGAGCGTCAGACAGTGCACATCATAGCAGTGCAAAAGGAGTCAGCCACGAGTGGCACAATGACACAGTGTGGTAGGTCACGGCAGCAGCCACAGCAGCAGCATGAGGTCAGACAGTGGCACAATGACATTCTGGAGGTGGCAAAAACAGGATAGGTCCACAGAGTGGACAATGACACAGTGTGTAGGTCACGGCAGCAGCCACAGCAGCAGCATGAGGTCAGACAGTGGCACAATGACACAGTGTGTAGGTCACGGCAGCAGCCACAGCACAGCATGTGGTCAGACAGTGCACATGAAAATCTGGAGTGTAAAAACAGAGTAAGCCACAGATGGGCCAATGACACAGTGTTAGGTCACGCAGCACCACATCAGCAGCAAGAGGTCAAACTGGGCACAAAGACACAGTGTGTAGTCCAGGCAAAGCACCACAGGCACAGATGAGTCGGCAGTGGCACAATACTCTGAGGTGCAAAAACAGGATAGGCCACAGAGTGGACCATGACACAGTGTTAGGACAACGCAGCAGCCACACAGCTGCATGAGGTCAGACATGGCACAATGACACATGTGGGAGGTCACGGCAGCACCACACAGCAACCTGAGGACAGAACAGTGGCACAATACACAGTGTGTAGGTCACGCAGCAACCACATCAGCAAACATGAGGCAGGCATGCCATTGACATTCTGGAGTGGCAAAACAGAGTAGACCACAGAGTGGGACAAAGACACAGTGTGGATGTCACGGCAGAAACCACAGCACAGCAGAGGTCAACTGGCACAGTGACACATGTGTAGGTCACGGGCAACACCACACACAGCATGAGGTCAGCAGTGGCACAAAAGAAATTCTGGACGGTGGGCAAAAACCGGATAACCTCAATACAATGACACAGTGGTAGGTCACGGCAGCAGCCACATCAGGCAGCATGAGGTCAGACAGTGGCACAATGACACAGTGGGAGCACTGGCAGCATCCACAGCACAGCATGAGGTCAGACCAGTGCACAATGGAACAGAGCTAGGTCACGGCAGCATAGCCACACACAGCATGATTCAGGCAGTGGCACAATGACATTATCGGAGGTGGCAAACAACAGGAGAGGCCACAGAGTGGTACAATGACACAGTGTGTAGTCCACGGCAGCAGCCAACACAGCAGCATGAGTCAGACAGTGCACAATGACACCAGTCTTGAGGTCACGACTAGCAGCCATAGCACAGCATGAGTCAACAGGGGCACATGACATCTTGAGGTGGCAAAAACGCAAAGAGTATCCACAGAGTGGACAATGACAAGTGTGTCGGTCACGGCAGCAGCCACAGCAGCAGCATGAGGTCAGACAGTCACTAGACACAGTGTGGAGGTCACGGCAGCAGCCTCAGCAGCACATGAAGTCAGACAGTGGCACAATGACATTCGTGAGGGGGCAAATAACAGAGTAGCACATAGTGGGACAATGACAACAGTGTATTTCCACGGCAGCAGCCACACACACATGAGTCAGCAAGTGGGCACAATACATTCTGGAGGTGGCAAAAACAGCGTAGCCACAGAGTGGGAAAAAAACAATGACAACAGTGTGGAGGTCCGCAGCAGCCACAGCACACATGAGGTCGACAGTGGCCAATACAGAGTGTTGAGGGGGTGGCAATACCATTCCCTGGTAAAGATGGTTGTGGCGATGGAAAACTCTGCAATTTGTGGCATCAGGTGGTGGCGGCATCAAATAGTGGCTGAGCAGGGTAGTTTGAACCCAACTCATGATCTCTCAGTTGGGGTGATGCGTCATGTCTTATGTAGTCTGACGCCTAAGGCATTGGTGTGTGGAAATCCTGGCCGATCCACGCCTGATTCATCTTGACAAAGGTCAGTCGTTCCACATTTCCCGTGGACAAGCGGGTTCTCCTTGGGGTAACGATGGCCCCCGCCGCACTGAACACCCGCTCTGATGCCACACTACTGGCCGGCAGGACAGCTTCTCCACTGCAAACTCGGCAAGTTGCGGCCACACATCCAGTTTGGCTGCCCAGTAGTCCAGCGGATCTTCTAACTGGGGTGGCAGAGTGCTGTCCAAGTAGGCCACCACCTGTTGGTTCAGGGTCTGCTCCAGGTCCTGCTGCTGCTGCTGCTGGCGACTGCCCTCCTCACTAGGCGGGTGAAGGAAGCTGCTCATCAGTGACTCCAGACTTTAGGTCTGCTGATGACTGGTACTGCTCCGACCCCCCCACCTTGCCCTGGCAGCCGCTGCAGTAGTACGTCATCGCTGAGGAACCCCCCGTTCAGACCTGGTGAGAGGAGGGACGATGACGCACATAATGGCAGCGGCCAACTGACTACGAGGATTTCCCTATAGTAATTAGAGTTTGACCTCCCTCTCAATAGCTGGGAACACAGGCTCCCATTTTGGACAGGTAGCAGAGGTCCAATAGGGTGGAAGCCAGAATCATCCCTCTGGCCTGATGCTGACTATTCGGACTTCCCTAGCCTATGCAAAACAATCATTCTGCGGGCCTTCTGCACAAGTGACTCCGAGGGGGCTCCCTGCCTCCATCTCCACTGTATACTGCCACGGTGTCTGTGCAGGTCATCTGCCCTCGTCTTCCTCATCTCCATCTACCTCCTCCAGCTGCTCGCTGCTCCTCCTCTCTTGTCCCTGGGTAGAAAATCCACTCATTTCACCAGACAATGCTCTACTCCAATGTCCTCCTCCTCTCCTCCTCCATTTAGTCCCATCGACTCATGTGGCCGCGAGAGTAGTCGCCACAAAATCTCCAGTCACCTGCCCCGACAGATTTTTCAGCATCTGTTCCAGGACATGAAGTCTGTGGAATGACGTTATTCATACCCGTACTCCCTGGCTACTGCTAAAACACGTGGGCCTCCCTCGAATGGCCTCAACAAACAGCAGGTGTCACGCATGAGCTGCCACTGGCTGACATCAAAAGTTACACAGGGGAGGTTACTCCTTTCCGCCTGGATATCAACCAAAATTCGTTAATCCTTGCTCTCTGTTCAGTACAGTCGGTCCAACAAGTGCAGCTGGAATTTCCAACGGGTGGAAACATCTGCATATCAAGGTGTTTGGGGAGCCGTTTCTTGCCGCACGCAACTCGAGGAGGTTGTTTCTGCTTTTGAAGGAATGGAATGAAGTGCAGCCCAGTTTTTCCTGGCCATTTTTTCAGAATCTTCTGAAGAACGGTGGAAGACTTCAGAACCGTTTCACAACCAGATGTGAACACGTGCGCCATGCTGGGCGCATGACCATCCCTCCTCAGTGGCAGCGCGGACACCATGTTTCCTCCCATTGTCCATCACCATGGTTCCGATTTGCAGTTGGCGCGTAGAGAAGCCACACATCGATTTCTTGCTGCACTGACGCGGACAGTTCCTCCCCTTGTGCCTTGTTAGTTCGCCGAGGCAATCCAGGTGTAAACTGCGTGAACACCGCTTGCCCCTACACATGTGGTATATGGAGCAGTACTTGTGGATGCTGGAGATGGTGGGGTGGAGTGAGGAGGAGGAGGCGCCATTGCGGCAGGAGCAGCAATTTGACAACATGGAGAGAAAGCGGCGTCTCCTGTCCAAGTTGTTGGTGTGCCTGGCCGAAGCACATTCACCCCATAGGGCCCGTAAAGGACATTACTGCCCTGACCGTAGTTACAAGCTCCAGAACGTCTTGCGCTGCCCTCGTCACCTTCTGGAACAAACCGATACAGCCTTCAAGACTGGCCCACCTTCTGTTTTACATATTTATGAAGTGGCTGGTACTGCGATTTTGGAAAACAAATACGGCTTGGAACTCTCCATCTCGCTCTGGCACAAGCCATTAGTTCTCTGAACGGTGCAGAGTCCACCATTTGGAAAGGGAGGGACTGCCAGCACCAACAACTGGACAGAGGATACGTCAGCTTCTGGCACCTTAGAGAAGGTTGGACGCATACTGTTGTCCCCTCTTTGCAATCGCCTCGCTGAACGACTGCTAGGCGCCATGGAGTAGCGAGAGCAGGAGCATCTGGACCCGGGAGATGATGTCAAGAGAAACACGCTCCATCTGCAGAGTGGTGGAGCTTGACTGGCTGCAATGGCAAATGCGTGCCCACTGGGCCGCAGCTGCTAGCTGAGCGGCTGATGGACCACACGTCTGAGCCCGTTTCTCCAGGCCACACCGGATGTGACGCTGCATTGTTTACGCAGGGCCGTAGAGCCAATGTTAGCTCCTGCCATCGCTTCACTTTTGCGTACAGAATTCTACATATACCCATAGTTCGCTTCCTCTCCGGTGTCTTAAGCAAAGAACTGCCACAAACGCCGAGTAATCGGATTTTACCGCCAACGCTCCGCACTGAGTGACTACTACTGCCCCGCTGACCCTGAGGTCGCAGAGCCCATGTGCCGCTACTTTACTTTCTTGGACCTGCGAAGCGGGTTTATTGCCCCGAGGCCGCTGGCTCCCCGACCTCAAACTGCTGCTATCCTGCTGACTAGGGGCCACACGACCCACTTCGGGCTGCGCCGCTGCTGACGCGAAGCTGACGCCTCTTCCCCTGACGATGAGAAGCCCTTCCCACCCGTTTCCCAAGTGCGGTGGGCTACTTCATCTCTATTTGTTTTTCCTCACTGCCCCTCATCACCGTTTTGGATCGGGGCTACCCCCCTCACAAAAAGACCTCCCATCCACTCCCCACATCAATACTTTGCCGCCTACGCAAAAGCGGGGGATATGCCCCATTTTTCGCTGCCAAGTAGCTGCCGACTCCCTCCTCAAATTGTTCACCCGTATTAGGGGCCTGAGCCCAGACCAAATATAATCTCGGCTGGGGGAACCCGGTGGACAAGGTGGGTTATACAGGTAGGGCCGCTGACCCCCCCGGGGCCATGCCAACTAAGGGTTGTGTCTGACGTTCCCACCGACCTTGGCTGGGTTGTCAAGTCTCTGGGAGGAAGGGGATACCTAGTAAACCCAATCAAAACCCCTTGGGTTGCTAGTCACAAAAAGGCCGTTTGATGACAGGGGCAGTTGTGGCCCACCGATGACCCCGCGCCGTCCCCTTGCTGTGCCGCCCGGGGCCTCCCAGAATTTTTGTGCCACTGCCACCGGGGTAAGAGCCCCCCACCTCTTGTCTGACATACGTTTTTTCAAAAATGACAGACACTTTTGATGAAGTTTCCTGTATATGATAAATACCCCCCTTATTTGACCCCAAAGTAAACCCACAAAAGCTTGGGTAACATTTGGGATAAAATTGCCTCCACAAAGGGGTTGGGAAAATTTTGACTTTATTGCATTTAAAAACTCTGATTTACTGAAAGTAAAACACAAAAAAGGGTTAAATTTTAAACCCTTTGATATGAATTATTCAGAAATTTTCTGTGGGGTGAAAAAGAAAGTTCTTTTTCTAGTGCAACTGCAGAAAAATATTATTAACCCCGGGGTGTAAAAAGCGCCAAAGAATGACCACCACAAACACTACTTTGTAGCGTGTTACAATGCGGGTTTTTTACCCCACCAACAAGAGATAAAAATTTTTAATTAACCTTTCTTGGAATTAGGCTACAGGGAAAAAAATATAATTTTGGGGGGTGAAAAAGGCAGTTTTGGAGTCACCGCAGCGAATAACAACGCTTAATTAACCCCCCGGATTAAATTTGCGCCAAAAAAATTGAGCAAGCCCCCAAAAAGAAGTGGATTTTATTTTAAAAAAAGCGTTTCTTTTAAAAGAAACAACAGGAACTGGCTTAATCCCCCTTGGGTTTCAAGTGCTGTGAGCAATAGGAAAATTTAAAAGTAAGCACTGCAGTGGACACACACTGGATTTTTAGATCCAATACCCCCCAAAAAAACAAAATAGAACGTAAGAGAAGCAGTTCTAAAACAAGATGAACCCCCCCCAAAAAAACGCGATTAAAATCAGTTTTTCATAAAATCAGCCCGGGAGCACCTTTCCCATCAGTACATGAGAGCGGGCTAACTACCCGGGGGGGGAAGTTTTGCACGGGCCCCTGCGCTTAGGGGGCCCCGGGGCATTTCTACCACGTCCCTACCCCGGTAATGCCCCCTCCTGGGGCCCGCCGGCAGTGAAATCAACAGATCACTGCGGCGGGCGAGGAGCTGCGGGCCCAGCGCATACTCCCTCTGAACGCCCGGGCCCCTGGCCCGAGCCCTCAGAGTCAAGCGCTGCTCGGTAGTAAGAAGGACGGTGGCCGATCGCTCCGCTCTTACTTCCCCCTGCCGGCCCTCTGTGGTCACGTGGGCACGGTGATGTCACATCACCGCGCCGCCCGCGCTGAGCGCAGAGGCTGCAGGGAGAGCAGCAGAGCGAGCGGCGCATCGGGGGAACGTGGACCGAGGTGAGTAAGTTGTTTCTTATTTTATCTACCCCATATGCCTGCCTGCCTGCACAGCCCCCTACATGCCTGCCTGCCTGCCTGCACAGCCCCCTACATGCCTGCCCGCCTGCCTGCCTGCACAGCCCCCCTACATGCCTGCCCCGCCTGCCTTGCACGCCCCCTGCTGCCTCCTGCCTGCCTGCACAGCCCCCTACATGCCTGCCTGCCTGCCTGCAGCCCCCTACCTGCCTGCCTGCCTGCCTGCACAGCCCCCACTATGCCTGCCTGCCTGCCTGCACAGCCCCCACTATGCCTGCCTGCCTGCCTGCACAGCCCCCTACATGCCTGCCTCCTGCCTGCACAGCCCCCTACATGCCTGCCTGCCTGCCTGCACAGCCCCCTCCATGCCTGCCTGCCTGCCTGCACAGCCCCCTACATGCCTGCCTGCCTGCCTGCACAGCCCCCTACATGCCTGCCTGCCTGCCTGCACAGCCCCCTACATGCCTGCCTGCCTGCCTGCACAGCCCCCTAAAATGCCTGCCTCCTGCCTGCACAGCCCCCTACATGCCTGCCTGCCTGCCTGCCAGCGCTCTAACTGCCTGCCTGCCTGCCTGCACAGCCCCCTACATGCCTGCCTGCCTGCCTGCACAGCCCCCTACATGCCTGCCTGCCTGCCTGCACAGCCCCCTATATGCCTGCCTGCCTGCACAGCCCCCTATATGCCTGCCTGCCTGCACAGCCCCCTACATGCCTGCCTGCCTGCCTGCACAGCCCCCTACATGCCTGCCTGCCTGCCTGCACAGCCCCCTACATGCCTGCCTGCCTGCCTGCACAGCCCCCTACATGCCTGCCTGCCTGCACAGCCCCCTACATGCCCTGCCTGCCTGCACAGGCCCCCTACATGCCTGCCTGCCTATACAGCCCCCTATATGCCTGCCTGCCTGTACAGCCCCCTATATGCCTGCCTGCCTGTACAGCCCCCTATATGCCTGCCTGCCTTTACAGCCCCTATAATGCCTGCCTGTACAGCCCCCTATATGCCTGCCTGTACAGCCCCCTATATGCCTGCCTGTCCAGCCCCCTATATGCCTGCCTGTACAGCCCCCACAAGCCTGCCTGTACAGCCCCCACAAGCCTGCCTGTACAGCCCCCACAAGCCTGCCTGTACAGCCCCCACAAGCCTGCCTGTACAGCCCCCACAAGCCTGCCGGTCTACTTATATGGGGCTCCTTTAGCTACCTAAACCCTACCTATATGGCCCCTATAGCCTACCTAACCCCTGTCTACCTGTATGGCTCCCTATAGCTACCTAAACCCTGCCTGCCTATATGGGCACTATTGGCTACCTAACCCTTGCCTATTTGGGGCCCCATATATCCTCTCTAAACCCTGCCTGCCTAAATGCACACCAGTAAGCCAGGGGGCAGGTGCTGGAAAAGTCAGATTCTAAGATATTTGTGTCTAAATCTGCAGGGACAAGTGGTCGGGAGATGTCATCAAGATGGCGGACTGGACCGGATGCAGAACAAAAGAGAAAGTCCAACGACTGGTCAGAGAAACGTCACCTGTGAGTCACAAGATGTAACTGCACTGTAATCACTTATATGTCTGCACAGGCTGTGTACACTGCTGTCTACCACTATATGGTCACTGTATGGTGGTTATATACAGTCTGCAGAGCCTGTGTACTATTGGTGTCTACCATTATATAAGGTCACTGTATGGTGGTTATATACAGTTCTGCAGTAGCCTGTGTACACTGGTGTCTACCACTATATGGTCACTATATTATTATTATATATTATTATTATTAGACAGTATTGGTCTTTGTGTACTGATCAGTAATAGTGTAGGGGTATTATTCAGTCACTATGTGGTGGTAATTTGTGTCGTGTTCTGGTGGTATAAATCAGGTCCTTATGTAATAGCGTTATTGGTAATGTTGGTTTTGGTATAGTGGATTTGATTGGTACATATGATGGTGAGATGTAATGGTGAGATATTGCCCTTGTATTATCTACATTATCTAACAGCATGTCCTGGTACATGGTCGTGGTCAGAGGGGGGGGGGGGGGGGGGGGGGGGGGGGGCATCCAAAAGTTTGCTATGGGGCCCTGGCTTCTCTAGTTACGCCCCTGGTGAGAGGAGTGTGAGCTCTCAGCGTCGCGCCCGGTCTTATATAGTGCGGTGACATCACAGAATCCCGCCGGTCTCTGATTGGCTTCACCTCTGCACATGTCATGCAGGCTATGCCCTTCTTCCTCCCAGAGTGCTTTGCCCCATGTACCGCCATGTGCTCACAGCCATTTTATCAATCAAAAGCACACTTCGTTCACCCGAAGTACCCCAAACGTCGACTTCGTTCAGAACCAAAGTTTTCCTGAAATTCCAAACGAATTCCACTTCGTTAGAATCAATTCGCCCATCTCTATATATACACACCCTACCTGGAGCATGTAAATAAAATTCACATTGCATTGAGATAGGAGTGCAGTCAAATTCTTTTTCTTCAGTCTATCCTATCATTTGTCATCAATGTGTGAGATGGTAACACCTCTAATTGATGGCTCTCTGGACTGTTTTCCTATATAAATAGCTGAGCAGGGAAGAGTTCTCTCCTCTGGCCCTGTATTCGGCTCAGTTTCATGGAATTTTTTACCCCATGGTGTTTCAGGGTAAAGCACATATTACTGAGACCAGGAAACCTGTGACTATTTCATGCTGTCTGTGGTCTGCACAGAATGAATGAGCGGACAGGTTCCCTTTAGGTATTTATGGCATAGCATTGGGATATGTCATAAATGCCTGACAGGTGAAGGTCTCTCCTCTGGGACAGAAATGGGAACCTCTATTCTCACAGTTTCTGGATACTACATCGTAGAGGTCTGTGGGAACTCTGCAGAGTCTAACATTATGAACACATATACAGTGTGTCAGTGTGTGGAGGATCTCTGCTGTATGTGTAGAGGAGTCATATGCAAGGCTGTCAGATTTGTGCATATACACAAAGGCGTGTCTAAAGCAAAGAGCAAATGCATCTTTTTACCAGGAGAATATAGACCATTTCTACAAACTGAAGCCCAGAAGAAATAGTATTGTCTTACAGGTTTGTCATCACTTATTCAGCGTCTTCCAACGCTACAGACAGAGCCTGACACGTAACCACTGAAGCTAATCCACTCCAGGACTTTGGTTTAACAACTTCCTGTTTAGTGAGAAAGTCATCTGATATGGGCAAACATAGGAGGAGGCTAACAAATAGAATATAGCAGCAATGTACTGTTTGTATTGGCAAAGGCCCAGTCTGCAATGCGAACTATTACAGGAAATGAATTAAAACGGTACCATTTGTGGCACTCTGAGGGCATTAAATTGCTGGGTATTTAGCAGTGGCCAGACAGCATTAACTGAGCACCTAGGGTGGTGGCTTATGTAGCCGCTAATGGGGCCACTACTCAGGTTCTCTGCAATCCTTTCCATGAACAGCTTGAAGGGGTTCTCCACCTCAAAACAAAAGAAAACCAGCAAGTCCTGGGGCCACAGTAAAAAAAACAAAAACATATACTCCTCTTCCTCCCGTTCCTGGTTCTAGAGCTGCATTTTTCTCCCCAATTTTCTGTTTTCATTCTTGAACTTCTGAATGGGGATCTCACTGCAGCAGTGGTCACGTGCCTCTACTTACATCACTGTTCAGAGCCGTTTACTTCCAGTGATGTAAGTAGAGGCACATGATGTCCCCGTTCAGAGATTCAAGAAGGACAACAGAAGATCGGAGAGATGCAGCACTAAAAACGGCTCGGAGGAAGGAGGGAAGAAGGTTTTCTTATTTTACTTGGGCCCCAGGAGTTGCTGGTTTGATTTTGTTACGAGGTAGAAAACCCCTTTAAACTTGTGCAGGGCTCCCTCTTTCTACAAGCACAGCAAAAATCAATAGGGGTTAAAGCTTTAGGAGTTACAAAGGTCTCCCTGCCCCATAAGAGACCAGTACCATAAATTATGCATTGTATTTGGGGCCCCTATTTTAGATTTTATATTGGGCCAAGGAGCTTTACATTACATTTCACTAAGGTATATGAAAAAAAAAAAATTCTCATTAATCTGTCATTATAGTGTAAAAGGAATTTTCTGGTTTTGAATAAATTAGTTTATGCTGACTTCTGTAAGGATTGTAATATAGGGACTGGTCCATGCTCCTATTAGCCAAAATGGCATAAAGAAATATTAGAAACAGCAGCCATTGGAAAATACACCAAACACATAACATATTTATGAGGGGAGTATTCCCCATCCCCCGTGGTAGGTAGGAAGCCATTATGTAGGAGGATAAACAGCAACTAGCCGTCAGTCACCGCCTAGAAGTACAGATGCCACAATCTCAGCAGCACTCTACAAATACTTAAAAAAAAAAAAAAATAAAGGAAATATAGGAATTTTTTCAAAAAGCATTTCTGCACTTTACTATATGTGAAAATTTGAGGTTCTTAGTGTACATTTTTTATCAAAACTGTAATTGCTCATCTACCCCAACAAAGTGACCTCAATACAGATGGGGACCTACTTTGACATTTTACCTCACTTGGTGTCTGTTCAGACCTCCATCCTTTCAGGGAAAGGTGGTCACAGCTACATTCTGCTGTGATTAAAAACAATCTGTGGATGGGTGGAGGCATAGTGCATAAACAAAATGGAGGCAAGCCACTTCTCCATGCAAATAGTTTAAAAAAAACCAAAAATAGCAACCCCAAAGGGGCGACATTTTATGAACTTGGGCGACAGGCCAGTTCAAAATAGCTTTAAAACATGTGAAGTCCAAATGTATGAACCGTTCTGCGGGTCATAGATTTTTTCGCTTCAGTTCAACACAACTCGGGCTCAGGGAAACCACCTTTATCTTGAAACGCTGTTCCAGCAGTAATGTCCCAGTTTGTCTTCCCCCCAAACCATTGCGTTTTTCCATAAAGCGAGCAGGGAAGAGTCCTCTCCCTGCCCCCGTACCGGCCATTTCATGCAAAATGCCAATTTCTCCCGTTTTTGGCGGGGGGGGGTCCCCTATTTGGGGCCCCCCCCCCCTTTCCCGGGGGGTTTTTGGGATTTCCCCCGCCACAGGCGTCGGGGCCTTTAATGGCCCCCAAAACCCGGTGCGCCGCCGGCCGTTTCCCACGGGCGGGGAAGCGGGGCCCGGTCCGCTCACCGCCCCGGTCTCACTGGCGGGGACAGAGGGAGCCTCCCCCCTCCCTCAATAACCCCCCCTGCGCCCGTGCATACAGTCAGCCCGCAGGGGGAAAAGACCCGCTGCTCTCAAACCCCCTGCGGTTTAGGAATCGGGGAGACCCGGTCAGTAAGGGGAATTTATTATTTTATTTTTTAAAAAAATGGGGGCTCTGTCTGGCTCAATGGGGGGGGGTCTACCTGCTGGGTACAAGGGGCAAACCCACCGGCTGGCTATAAGGGGGCAATACCCGGGTGCTACTAAAGGGGGGGACTACCTCCGCTGGCTACTAAAGGGGCACCACCTACCTGGGGGACTAAAGGGGCAATACCCACCTGGGTTACTAAAGGGGGGAAATACCTACCTGCTACTAAAGGGGCAACTACCCACACTAAAGGGGGGCCAAACCCCCAAAAGGGGGGGGGGGATTTACCCTACAAAGGGGGCATCACCTACACAAAGGGGGCACTACCTCAAAAAAGGGGGCACTACCTCACAAAAGGGGGGGGGATCTACCTTGCTACAAGGGGGGATCTAACCTTGTTTAAAGGGGGCATCTCCCTTGCACATAGGGGGCATCTACCTGCCTGTAAGGGGCATACCTGGTTATGAGGGGCTACTATCTGGCTATAAGAGCATCTACCTGGCTTTCTTCCTAAGCCATTATGTAGTTAGGTGGAGTGGGTTGTGGGCTTTTTGAAGGGGGTGGCACACACAAAATGCGTGTCCATGAAAAATTTTTGCCGCTACGCGCGCCGCCCTCTTTAATCTCCTACTTTTCCATTTTCAAAAGTTGGCAACTATGGTTTCATGGAATGTTTTACCCCATTGTGTTTCAGGGTAAAACACACATTACTGAGACCAGGAAACCTGTGACTATTTCATGCTGTCTGTGGTCTGCACAGAATGAATGAGCGGACAGGTTCCCTTTAGGCATTTATGGCATAGCATTGGGACAGGTCATAAATGCCTGACAGGTGAAGGTCTCTCCTCTGGGACAGAAATGGGAACCTCTATTCTCACAGTTTCTGGATGCCACACTTCTTCAACTACATCGTAGAGGTCTGTGGGAACTCTGCAGAGTCTAACATTATGAACACATATACAGTGTGTCACTGTGTTGCACCACAACACGCCTCCAGAACGTCCCCACATCTCAGGTGCATTACAAAGTGCCACGGGCACTACAAAATATGCCTTCTTTTGGAGTGCATCTGCGCATACATTTAAAGAACAGGGATGCACCAGTTTTTGGGCTGAGAGCACACCAGAATATTGGTGCAACCTTGTACATATATGTCACCCCAAGTGAGGTAAAATGTCAGAGTAGGTTCCCATCTGTATTGAGGTCACCTCGTCGTGGTAGATGGGCATTTATAGTTTTGTTCAAAAATGTACACTAAGAAGCAGAAATGCTTTTTGAAAAAATTCTATACTCCTTTTGACTTTTTTTCTATTTTGTCTCTATATTGTGTTGGGTTACATTGCTATTGCCGCCATGCCAGCATACAACTATACTATATATAGTTTTTTATTTTTTTTTATTTGCCTTAGATGTGCTGATCAATTTTTGAACTCCCTACAGGTATCATGGGAGCGCCCTCCACATAAATAAACAGGACTCTAGATTAATAGCCAAAATGATACATACTGTAATCCTGGGCCACTTTAGCTAATAGGAAAACGGACCCATCCCATTAGTGTGCTGCCTTTACGTAGGCCAGTATAGTTTGATGAGACCTGCTTAAATCTCTCTACCATAAGCATTTGTCACTACTTGTTTGACATTCTGATTGTCTTCCGTTATTATATAAAACCTCACTAAATCCAACTCTTAATAGCTCATCATAAGGTGATCACTAGTTACACTTCACATTCTGGTTAGGCTTAAAGAAAAAAAAAAATAGGATTCAGGAAGTCCTGAACCTGACATTTTGTAACAGTTTGGTTCAACTAGCGTCAAACTGAACAGGGTCCTATTTGAGCAACACTGATGATCACTTACTGCACCATTTCTAATGACCTACATAGGCCCTAGTACCTGAAGTACAAAGTAGATAATCAACCAGTACGAAAACATACAGCATTTTCATGGTGATCGTCACTGTTTGCAGTAAATATGGTTATTAGTAATTGTCACATTGGGTGTGTACATTGGGTGACCGTCTGGTGGTATTCAGATTGATCTTGTTGCGGGTTGTCTGCTTTGGGCATAAAAAAAAAAAAATAAGAGAAGCCTGCTTAAAAGGCAGCAGTAGTCTCTTTTCACACTAGTGTTTCGGTTCTGTTGGGTGTATTGTTGCTCTAGAACGATAGGAATAGCTTAGGCTGCAGAAATATCCTTGTCGTAAATAATACAGGCAGTCCCCGCGTTACAAACAGGATAGGGACTATAGGTTTGTTCGGAAGTTGAATTTTATGTAAGTCAGAACAGGTACATGTAACTCCAGCACAACAGGTTTTTGTTTTTTTTTTAGTTTTGGATAGTGCAGGGAAGGGTTTTTACATTTGTTTTCCTGTCTGTGCCCTTTTTAAGAAGATTTAATCTCATTCTCACTTCATGTGCTGCTGTGGCATGCTGGAACTTGTCGTTCCACAGCTACTACCTGCTGTGGAACATGGAACTACAAGTGCCAGCATGCCTCATAAGTCTCCATTTGTAACTAGGGGAACGGTGTAAGTTGGGGACTGCCTGTACCACAAACCTGACAAATAACTTGAGGGTCCCCAATATGATACAATAGAGTACAACAGAATTTGTTGCCATACATTGGAAAAGAATTTGTTCTGCTTTTTAATAGCGCCACCTTTATCCATAGGAAGCATGAGGCATCTCAGCTTTCATGTCCATAAAGCTATGAACCAGTACTAGTGATGGACAAGAATGTTGAGGTTTCTGGAAAAGAAGACTAACCTTTTCTCCCCATGGATCAGGAAATGTTATCATATGTTACACTTGCCATCTATAGCACTTACTCTGAGTAGGATTCCGCTTCTTCCGAATTGATGCTCTAAGTAAGTCAGAGCCTTGTAAATCTTCCTGGAAACGTTGAGACTTGACATCCTGAAACCACTCTCCGGTCACAAATTTTTTATTTTTTTCATCTTTCAATGATCCCTGAAGACGCCTAAATGAAAAAAAGAGTGTTTTACTTAACAGTACCAAAAATAGATTGCATGATGTTCCCTCTATTCCATAGCATGCATTCACTCTACGTATATCTAAACGAACACTTGTATAATCACAGTATAGTGAATGAGAGATTCTCCCATTGTATTTTCATAAAAGGAGTAGCCTGCTATGACAGATATATAGTGAAGAGGCTGCCAGTGATCATGTCAGACAATAGACTGCAAAAAGTTTTTTTTTCTTTTTTGTAACTTTATCGTTACTATTGAACTTCTGGCTAACTAAGGCCAGGTATTAAACAGGTGTCAAACCGAATTCTCCTCGATTGAAATCAGGAGGGCTAGGTTACATATTGCTAGGCATGTACAACCAATTTGCTAAAATTTAGAACAGTGTGTAGCAGCAAAAAAAAATGAAATTTGTTGTGGCATTCCATATATTTTCCCCTACATATAATTTATGATATCTGTTAACATGTCCATTACATTTTCACATGCTAAATTCAGTTTTGACTAATTTCATAATACGCCTGTACATTATATAAGGACTGCATTTCTGACTTGATAATTTACATAATTGCGGCTGCATTCAGCCGCCACTAGGGGGAGCTAACTATGCATGGATGGGGTATGTTCACACAGTGTTTTGGGTCAGTGTGAACATACACTTTTGGATGCATGTTTGGATCAGTCTAGACCAGACCTGGGCATTGTACGGCCCATGGGCCGCATCCGGCTGGCTAGCTATTCGGATGTAGCCTGCAGCATACAATGCCCACGTCTACTAATAGTAGTGCTGACGGCCCGCCGCGGTCACCCAGAGCTACCCGACCACGGCGGGCCATCTATTATTAATATCCCTGCTATTTGTAAACTGGGCAGCGACGTGAGGCTCATTGTGCTGTTGCCTCTCCTCAGCGCACAGAGTAATCACGTCATGCTGCCAGCCTCTGGCAGAAGAAGACCACGCTTGGCCAGGAAGCAGGTAAGGGAAGTATTAGTGTTATTTTTAATTTTGGTCATAAATCTATATACCTTCCTGTGGGGACTATATTTATATACATGCCTATGGGGAGCTATAACTATCTATATACCTGCCTGTGGGGAGCACTCTCTATATACCTGCCCGAGGGGACCTATATACCTGCCTTACTGGGGGTACAGAGTAAGTTTCCACCAAAATAAACCCCAAAAACTAATTTTTCCCCATTCACCCCATGTTGTGTGTGTTTTTTGTTTTTTTTAGTTTGTCCGGCCCTCTAAAGCCATCCCACTTTCTCATGCGGCCCCCATGGGAAAATTAATTGCCCAGCCCTGGTTTAGACAGACCCAAACTCACATCCAACAGTGAGCAGTGTGTTTTACATTGCTGGCAATGTAAAAGACATATCAGCGTTCACACGAGTGATCGCCAATGCGCATTTACATTGCGCCTGTCGGATCCATTCCAAGAATTGACATGTCAATTCTTGGTCCAAAAGACTGAACAGGAGCCTTATAATAAAGTATAGGGTGCGATCCTGCTGCATCCAAACACATATCCAAATACGCAGCTGCATGTTGATCCGATCGACGTTACGTTTTTGGATGCAATTTTCAGATCCAACACGGACCCAAAATCGTATCCAAAAACGCATGTGTGAACATGCCCAAAGTGTTTTCAATGAAATTGTATAATACTACTACTACTACTACTACTACTACTACTACTACTACTACTACTACTACACACCCACAGATCCGGTCCTGGTAGGTTGTCATAGGTACTTGGAGCCATGCAGGCTGCAGCTCACAGATGCTGGAGGTTGTGTGGGGGAGGATCTGTAGAGCAAACAACTTTTGAGGTGGTCCCACAAATGCTCAACTGGGTTCACATCTGCGGATTATGTGCCAAGGGTAGTACTTGGAAGTCTTGCTTAGACTCTTAGCAATGTCGGACATTTTTAGCCGTGTGACATTTTGCTGGAAGATCTCATTTCCTCCAGGGAAGACAATCACCATGTTTGGGTGTACAGTATGTGATAAGCAAGGATGGATTCAATCAGTTCAGAGTGTCTTCCCCTGGAAGGGGGCCAAAAATGCCACAAAACATTACCCGTGATAAAACTGCACCACCAGTTTTGTTCTTCCGCATGGTTGGGTGGGGGTTTATTCTCCTATTCCTTTCCCGACATGCCCCCCTTCAATGCCAAATCAGGGGGGCCAATTTGATCCCGCCATAAAACTAAGCAATGGGGGGGGGGCCGGAACCCCAGGAGTGCCCCCCTTTAGAGTGAGCCCCATGAAAGGCGAAAAATCACGTTTGCCCCAAGTTTTTACCCCGGGGGTTTTTAAAAGGCCCAAAGCGAACACTCCCCACAAGGCGCCCATCGACCCGGCGGGTTACCCGGGGGGGACGGTTCCTGCTGAGAGCGCACCCACCGCGCACTTCCCTCCCTCCGGCGGCCCCCTTTTCCGCGTGGTCCGCTCTCCCGCGGGGGGCCGCAGCAGGGGCTTCAGGAAAGGGAAGCCCGGGTCAGGTTTCCCCTTTCTCACTCCGCGGGCCCGGAAAAAGACCCTTACCGCGGCGCGGGGACCCCGGGTGGCCGGGGGGCAGCTGGGCATACAGGGCAGCAGCAGTCCGGGGCCCTAGCTCTGAGCTTCCCCGTCCCCCCGGGAGGTGCCCCTTCTATTCCTGCCATTTTCGCCTCCTGCTCGTACGCAGTTTGGCCCTCGGGGGGAGCACAGGCAAAAAACCCAAAGGACGCAGGGCCCACGGGTAAATTCCCGGCTTTATGTCCCTTCTGACCCTCGTTCGCAAACCTGGGCCGGGGAATCATGAGCCGTGTCTCTCCAACCCCCTCTCACACTGTGGGCTCTGGAAGCGGCCTTGTCTGGCAGGGCTCCCCCAGCCCCTACAGCCCGGAGCTCTCCCATCCCCCCATGGGCTATTGCTTCATAACCCTTTTCCAAGGGTGAGCTGAAAATCCTTCTGACTGATGTCCAAAAAGGGGGCCCAAAAAAGAAATAGCGTGCCAGACAAATATTAAAATGATAGCCTCTAGGGTGGAAAATCTGGAGGACGATCACACAATATTGAAGATTATAGCCCAGATTACCCTGCCATCTCCGCAAAATGTTACCCTTAAAGAAAAGGCGCGCCATTTTTGAGGATCTCGAAACAGAGGTCGCCGAAAAAAAAAATGGCGGTCGGAGTCTCCCCCGACCCCGGGCGAAAAAAACACTGCGGAGGGTTTTGGACCTTTTTTTTTCCCCAAATGTTGGGATCAGCTTCCCCTTCCCCCTTTTAAGCTTGCAGAGCGCACAGAGCATTACACCCAAGGGCTCCTCTCCCCCTTTCCCCGAGACATTATTGCTGTCTCCTGCTACCCATGAAGGAAACTATTATGGAGAAGGTGAGGGGGGGGTGCGCTCCCTGGATTCAGAGGGCCTCGTTCAGCATTTCAGATCTTTCGTGGCTCACCTTTAACGAAAAGGGGGGGCACCTAAAACCCCTCCTTCAACTCTTTAAGACCAACGGGACCCTTTTTTGCTGGAACTTTCCATTTGCCCTCACGGCCGCAGGGAGGGCCGCTCCGTACCCTTGTCCTAATGGTCTCCCAGCCTTCTGCGACGCCCTTCGGTCCCCCAAATAAAGATGGATGACTGGGGGAATTGTCTATCCCCCTTCCTTCCCCGGGCCCCCGGCCCGGCAGAGGGGGCCTTCCCCCAAAAAGGGGCTTCCTGGAAAAACCCCCCCGGGCCCGGGGGCCCCGGCGGTCCCCGCCCTTTTTGAAGGGACATTTCTGTTTTCCCCTTTTTGGTTCCCGGGTCCCGGTAGACTTTGTGTTCCTTCCCCGGGGGTTTCGGCTTGGATTTGGCGCTTTTGTTTAGGTGGGTAGGTGGATTATTTGCAGAAAAATTTCTACCATGTTTTCTGTTTAAATTTTTGCTAATGTTTCTTGTTTTTTGAACGGGATTTTTGAAACGGCCCGTTCTTCCAGATTATTTTTTTTGAGTTTTGGTTCAGTGGTCCTCTGTTTTTTTTTTTCTTATTTTTTTTCTCCAAGCTGTATCCCCCCTTTAGACCTTTCCCGGAACAGGAGATGGCGCGCCCAAGGATTCGGGACTTCCTACAGAAATTGTCCCCCGGCTTTTGGCTTTCCCCCAGAGGCTTTTGCATCCCCTTTAAAACCCCGTGGAGATGGAGGAATTGCTGGAAGTGGTGAAGGGCCCCTTTCCCCTGGGGGTTAAAAAAACCCGGGCCCCGGAAAGGGGGCCCCCCTTATTGCTTTTTTAAGGTCCCTTTTCGGATATTTTGCCGCCCCCCCATGCTAACCCCCTTTTTTAAATTTCCCTTTTTGGGGGGGCCTCCCAAACCCTAACCCTCTATGTCCACTCCCCCCCTCATCTTGTTCCCCAAGGCGGACAAAAATCCTGCAGATAGCGCAAATTATAGGCCCCTTTGCCTTTTAAACCCGGGTATTAAGATTTTACTAAAATACTGGCCAAAAAGCTGGGGGGTTTTGGGTGCCCCAGCTGATCAAAAAGGAAGGAAGGCTTTGTCCCCTTTAAGGGGGGGTGGGGGGGGGGGGGGGGGACAAATAGGTTTGGGAAAGCCGCCCCCTCGGAAAAGGCCCTCCCCCTTATTTTTGATGCGAAAAAAGGCCCCTTTTATCAGCTGGGGTGGCCATTCCCATTTGGGAAATTGGATGTATTTGGTTTTAAAGGACCCCTTTTTTACTGCCAAATTTTTTAAATTTTTTCCTCCCCTTTAGCGGGGGGTTAAGCGCCCCATTTATACCTCGCCCCCTTTTAAGATTTTGGGAAAGGGATCGGCCGGGTTTTCCCCCCGTCCCCGCTTTCCCCTTTGCTTTATGAAATTTAACCCCCTTTCAAACGGCCCCTTAGAAGCCTTCCTGACATTAGGGGGGTGATGGTTGGGACAGAGAGTTCAAGCTCTCGCCCATTTGCGGAGATATTCTGCTAACATGACCGTCCCACATGTTTCACCCATTTTGCACGGCTATTGGAAAAGGGGGGTTTGGTTTTTCTCTCCCGGGTACAAAATAAAAAAACTTCAAAAATAGAAGCCTCCCCCTAAATTTTACCCCTTTATGTTCTATCCTCTTTAGGAACAACTTCCCGTACCAAAATTGGGGAAGGGCCCTTTTCCCCTTTAAAAAAATTGGTTGTGCTGCATTTTATAGGTAGACTTCTGTACCAGGCAAAATTTCCCCCCGCTGTTCAGGGAAACTGAGGCCCTCCTCCAAAAAAAAGGGGCCCCGCTTCCCAAATTTCCCCTTTTTTCGGGAGGATCAAACAGTCAAGATGTCTGTTTACCCTAGCTCTTTTTACCATTTTTGAAACCTTTCCTTTTGGCAGTTCCCCCTTTAGGGAGTTAAATTCTTTAAAGGGGGGTGTCTCCCCAAATTTTTTGGGGGAAGGGAGGGGGCATAGAGTGGCCAAGAATTTTCCTCATGACAAGCAAGCCGAGGGGGGGGGTTTTCAGTCCCCAAATTTTGGGAGACTATTTTTGGGGCCCCAATTTTTTGTCGATCCCGGGGATGGACCCCCCCCTTTGTCCTACTCAAAATGGATGGGGTGGAGAAATTTTGGTTTTGGCCCCCACGCCCCTAATGCCCTTTCCCGTGGCATTCTTGTCCATGAAGAGTGGGTCTGAATTATTGGGCCCGATTTAAATTCATATCCAAACTGGGGACTCTGTAGGGGCAGGTTTGGACTGGCCCCACCGGGGTTCCTTTTGGCCTCTTTTGTCTGCACCCCTTCTTGCCCACTAGCTCTCAGGCTACTTTGCTCGACCCCTGGCTGGGGGGGGAATCTTTTTCGTTTTAAGGATATAGCGGGGGCTGGGACCGAAAGGGTTTAAGTCCCTTTTTAGAAATCTTAGAGGGACCCTGGAAATTTCCGCAGAGCTCTAAATTTTCCCCCTACCCCCCAGGTTACCCACCCTTTTTTTTCCCTTTTTGGGACTAGTCCCTCTCCCCCCAATCCCTATGAATCTATCTGAAGGCGGGGGTTTCAACAAAAAGGGCCCATCTCTGGAATCTTTCCCTCTTAAATGCTTCTCCCTAGATGCCCTTAGCTCAAAAACTACATGAAGAAGGGGGAAAAAATATTTTGGTAGGCCCTTTCCCCCTTTCCAACTGGCAGTAATCGGGAAGGTGGCACAAAAAGGTCGTGTTTTGCGTTGCCCAGGGGGAAAACCCTTTATAGATTCCCCCTTTTTTGGGTACCACAACCTGTATTCTCCACAGTGGTTTCCTCAATCCTCTCCTAATGTTGGAGTGTTGGGCTGCGGTGGGGACTCTTCCCATTCTTCTGGGATTGCCCGCCTTGCAGATGTTCTGGGTTTGGTCAGGGATTATTGGGGGGGCATTCTGGGGTGAGATTTCGCTTTACCCCTGAATACTTCTCAATGGGCCTTTTAGAATCTTCCGGGACAGGACTAGACTCATGTTGCACTCCTCACGGGAGCCCGATGCCTATACGAGTAATGGAAAAAAAACTGCCTCCCCCCGGGGGTTTGATTTGATTATAGGATGAAGGGGTACGCCGATTTGGGGCACCTGACGGCCTCCTTGCAGGATAATGGATCTCTTTGAAAGGACATTGTCTTATGGGACAGTATTTGGGTTATTAACCCCCTCCTGAGTTCTTTACGGAATGGCGGGTTAAGACCTTGGGAGCCCCCCCCCCCCTTCTTTCTCCTTTTTTTGTCCTCCCCCTTGTTGTCTGTCTTTTTTTCTGGTCTTCCCCTGACTTTATTTTTAAAGATTTTATTTTCCCCTTTTTCTAGATTTTGGGATAAGATTTCCATTTCTGTATACTTTGGGGGGGCAACCCCCCTTACAATTCCTCTCGTTTTGATTAGCTTAGATCTTTTTGGGCTACTGCATAGCAATCTTTCGGGCTTTTTTTAAATGTTGTATGTTACCTGTTATACGAAAAATTGTAAAAAAATTTTCAATTGAGAAAAAAAAACTGAAAAAATTTTCTGACAATGCAATGTCATTAGAGGGGTCAGTCACCACCCACCTGCTTAAAGGCCCTTAGCATAGAGTTCACTGAAATGTTCTTTTAGACACAGGCTTGATAGTTCCCTGGTTCATTTTGCTGGTAAGCGGACTCCACTGTAGCTTGTTGGTCCGCCCAGTCGACATTCACCTTTCACATCAATGACACGTGGTGCTCTTCAGTTTCCACGTTGCATATTTACAAGGGCCACTTTTCCCTCAGATACAAATTTTTACCACGCGCACAAAACAGTTCACAAAATGTCATTTCAGAAATACCGGCACTCTTGGGCAAAAGCCAATAAAATCATTTTTTTTCTTCTGAAAAACTTTTGTCCTGAATCCCTTGCACTTGGGGTATGTTCAGAAGGCAAAATCACAACCCCCACATACCCCCCAAAAAGTTCACCACCGGCTTCCCTTATGAAATATGTACTGTGTTACCAAGTAGGAAGGGCAAAAAAATGTGACTCAACTGGGGATGGGCTCTCATTTCCCCAAACACACATTGTTGCACAGCGACCTCAGGTCATCGTGTGTTTCTGTCACTAGAGGATTTGTAACCAGAAACCTGCTGCAGATGCACCATCGAGGACCTGGTCTTGGTGATGAAAAGCCACCTATATTGGGTCAGTGACGCTATGTTAGGACACTTGTAGTAGCGACTAGAATATCTGCTAGGCGGCTATGTATGGGGTGGCTTTTCTGGAAAAGGCTTGCAATGGTGGTTTACTGGTTCCCGGAGGCTTTTGATAGGGGCTTGGAGGTTTCTAAAAGCCAGGAACTCCAGGTGAACTGGGGGTGTGGTTGCTACCTGGAGTGTTGGCGCAGCAAAGCTGAGGAGACAGTTTTGGACCTCGGCCTGAGAGAAGCCTGTACAGTATATTGGACCGTGTGTGTAATGTGGTTGTGGTGCTCGGCGATAGCACAGAAATTGACTAAATTCTCTAAATAGGGCGACATGTATGAACAGGTGTGCGTATTCTGGTGTCCTTTGAGGTCTTTTGAGGCCAAAAACTGTTGCAACCCTGTTCTCTAGATGTATGAGCAGGCGCACTCCAGTGATGCGCCCCAGATGTGGGGGCATGTCGCACCACAACCGTATGATTCTACACATTTATGACTGGAGGACGACAAACTAGGCACATTACTGTTCGAACAGCCAGACCAAGTGGTTTACCTGAGCCTGAGTTGTCGAAGTAGAACTACAATGCACCACATCTACGACCCGCAGTAGAACAGGTTCATGCATTCTACACTGCTATAAAGCTATATAGCACTGGCCTCTTTGCACCTAGATCATACATGTCGCCCAGAATTCCTAAATTCTACAACTACTACTCAAGTAGTTTGTAATTTCAAAGCATATACTTTCAGTGCTCTGCACAATGTGGAATACCTTGGCAGCAATGAGGTAAATACTCTATATGGTCTATGATTTCCATGTCCAGTGTTGTCTTCTGTTTCATAAGCGGTTTTAATTGTATGCAATGAAGTTACAAGTGTATCGCACAATTACTACTTTAGGATATCCTGCAGAAACTACTATAAATAAGTAAAAAAGGGATTTTTTTTCTTCAAATACAAGAAATATGTAAGTAACTCATAATACACGTTGCTGTTTTCCTCACATTTAGACCAATAAAGGGCTAATTCTATTAATTCTGAACAACCTGCAATGGATATGATCTGTCTGGGGTATTATATTACCATCATTTGCCGCAGACTGGTTCATAGTGCAGAACACTGATAGGCAAGTACATAGGGTCCTACCTGATGCGGTCACCGTCTTTCTTTTGCAGCTCAGCATCTCTCTGCAGGACTTTCATGAGCTTGTCATACTCCTCCTCCGTCAAGAAGCTGAGATCCAGCATGGTGCCCGAGCTGTTCTTCATTATAAAGAGAACAAACTACTCCTTTAAATCAAGCTGGTAAACTTCAAGCATGGAGGCAGCAACAACTTCTCTTCTAACGGAGTTAGCAGGAGCAAGACGCGTGGAAATCTGGCAGCTTCATCTTCTCAATTTAGTTGCTATCCAGAAGTAATGAAGGATAATTTCCATCCACTTTCACCAATGCAGTCTCTGTGTTTCTAAGCAGACTACAGTGGTCCCCATTGTTTCTAGTAATAGGGTTTAGGGTCCATTTCAGACGTCACAGTTTTTTCCTATGAAAAAAACAAGAGTTGTGAGTTGGACTGCTTACTGCACAGACAAAATAAAGAACCTTTCTAAATTTACATGAACATGACATATGGAGAATGAATGTGTGCTATGGGGGTGGAGATTTACCCGTCGGTACACTTTCCAAAGAGCCCAGCTTGTTCCAGCAGTGCTGGCAAAAGTCTGCTAAGCTAACTGTATGTGGTGATATCAGTTCTTTAAAGTAAGGGCACGGGAAAAGCAAACACTGAAAGACTAGGACGTGTTTTAGAAAAAAAAATACCTGGGTAAACATGGAGCATAGAGCTGCGGATGGAACAAAGCAGAAGTCATTTGTCAAATTCCAAGGTCATCTGGAGCTTACGATGAGAACATGACCGCAGGTAGGCTCAGGAAGCCAAACAGGGTCTTATAGAACAGACACAAAATGTTAAGAGCCCATATGTTGTTGGTGACTCAGACCTCGAGACATCTGCGCAGCTGTAAGCAACTTCAAATAGGGAGTGTCTACCTGCCCTACCACTTTCCTTTACCATCCTACACACCACTAATTCCAGTAACCCATTTACTCATCATAGCCCCCGGGCACCTCCAAAAATACATTGTGACAGAACCCTTTGTGGCACACTATAATGACAATCACTAGTATAGATTCTTGAAACCAAGTGACCCTCTCCAGCCCAGTTTCTTTAAAGCTACAGTGAACAATTGCTGGAAAGGAGCCAATGGAGTCTGTTTTTGAAGTCTGGCATAGAAAAGGTTACAAAAATAGAAGCACGGCACAGCTTTTTGTTTGTGAAGCTTCACATCATATATATATAAATATCGGAACGTATTGTTACTCATTTACAGCTTTCTATTGTGCACAGGCAGATACATTGTTTCCCAACAGCTTATCTACACTTGCTGCACAGTGGAAAGCCATCTATTGTTCCCTGTTATCAGCCATTTCAGTCTTGGACGAGACTGCTAATAACATTCGTCGGTGATTATAATATATCTCCAGCTCTGGGAGCCTCCATACACATTTACATAGATCCCTGTAAATTACTGGTCATCTAAGATACAATGGTACAATAAATAATTTAGATCAGAAAGTGCACATATCTACTAAGAGAAAGACATTAACGTGAAACACTATTGTATTTAGTCAGAGTTCTTCCTAACATGAATAAAGCTTTTAGATTCTAGTATGCTTCCCTGCTTTCTAAGAATACTTCAAATCCCTTCACTATCTATTAACCATTGATAATTTTTGTATGCATAAAAAAAAAACAAAAAAACATTTGGGTGCTTATTAGGGTGTCACAAAGCCGCTCCGCTGCAGTCAGGGGGTTCAGGTAGAGGGCTGCAACAGAAAACAGAATCTTAGCAATAATGCTGACAGACAGTTGAGTCACATTATTATGACAACTTCCTACTTTTGACATCAGCAGCCGTGGCTTATGAAGGACATCCTGTGTGGTGAGCTGGCTTGGTGGGTACATAAATTGCAGATAGACTGTCCTCACACATATCCCTGGTTTGTATGGGTAAATGGATGATTTATCAGAGTTGCAGAAAGGGATGACTGTTGGTATCTTCTAACACAGATATTCTGTGAACCAAGCCATTGTCTTTTTTTTTTTTAGGTTTGTAGGATATAGGTTCCCCCCCAAAAAATAAAAAAATTATTATGCCTTAGGCTGAAATAAGAGGCTTCATGGACCTCTAAGGCAGTCCTATTATGGCTCCGTAATGCAAAGCTGTGTGCATGAGCCTATTGTACTAAATTTTTCTGTATCTACTGAGCTGTAAGAACTGCCTTAGGCACTCATCACATCTGCATCAGAGATTCTTCAGAACCTCCGTCGCAAATTCTGTCTGGAATGACTGAGAAGATATTGCAGCAAGCTAGACAATTTTTTTGCGTAAAACGTCGGACACCAGTGGAAATCCGATGGACCCTATTGTAGACTACGGGTTCCATTGGGTGCTGTGGGTGTCCGGTGTAAAATGCATCCAGTTCCACCTTTGCAACGGAAGTTCCAATCTGAACCGCTGCCGAAGATGTGATCCTGGTATTACAGGAAAGGTCTTTATGCATTGTCCCATTGCTTCTAAAATGAAAAAGGGAGAAACTTGTCGTAATTAAACACATTCTGTCATTTTGTGCCTACAGCTCCTGTGGAAACCTTTGTTTAAAGTAATGGTATACAAAGAAACTATGTAGTGTGATCCTGCACAGATAGTCTCTTCCATCTACACCATGCTTCCACCTGCACCAGTATGTTAGCTAGAAGAAGTGGACAGAAGGGCAATAGAACTATTGGAATAGACCACAGAAAGTTTGTTTGTAGTGTAGTACCATAGAGACCTATACTGTACATAGCAGCTGCGGATGGGATAGAAAAATACATTTTAGACCAAGACCATGGGAAAACTTGCTACATTTTTAGAGAGAAGAAACTGGTTGCAAGGTGTGATCTTCCCATTAGGGTGGACATTAAAATTGTTTTGTTTTTACCATAAACGTATGATCATTTGACAGGAAGCTGGATAGATACTGTGAAATATTTGCCCCTTCATCACAGAAATGTTTGTTTACATTAGGTATCAGTATTGCATGAAATAAGTATTTGACCACCTACCAACCAGCAAGAATTAGGTCTCTCACAGACATGTTAGCAGGGCTGTGGAGTCGGCAAGCCAAAGCCCCGACTCCTCAATTTCCCAAACCTCTGACTTCCGCCTCCCTCATACATGGCGCATGTTTAAGTGATAACTTTACAGTAGTAAAATGGTAACTTCATGCTTTTTATCACTATGATAAAATAATCAAGAAATTTAGGTAGGGGAAAAAAAAAAAAAAAAAAAGACACTGACAAGCAAAAGGGTAATAATGTTTTGATCTTTTGAACACTTGTGGGAAGAGTTGAAGAAAAAGATGTATTCGTATCCAACTCCAGTCTGCACCAACAATGGGAATGTGTAGAAGAGACCTGGGATCAGATTTTGGTCAAGATATGCTTGAATCCGATTCAGAGCCCAGAAGGATTCAGGCAGTGCTGAAAACCAAAAGGTGGATTTCCCAAATACTAACAAAATAATAAAAATTAAACATTTTGATTTTTAGGAGAAAAAAACAGTAACAATGCAGTTACAGGAAAGAATCTGCAGAACAAAGCAGATACTAAATACTTGGAAGTCAAATGTATGTATAAAAGGGTTAAGATCGACTGTAATATAAAATTACAGTACCCTCATGTACAAAGCTGTAGTGGATGGTGAGATATGGAGCCTGAAAGTTACAATTCAAACATTGTTACCCTTTTGCTTGTCAGTGTAAAATATATTTATTGACATGGATTTTAGAACACAAAAATAAATTTTGTAAATATGCAAAACACGCAGGAACATTTGTGGAGTCTCTAAATTTGTTCTGAGAAATAGTATTTCCTTCATAAGATTCTGCATACATGACCTCCAAAATCTGATCTCATTATTTCCAGGCTAGAGAACGGTCCTCTTACACTAACTTGGGTTGGGGGCAAAGCGGTGACCACAGGGGCATCATCTCTAACAGTGTCAGGGTATAAAGGAATTGCCCCAGCCACAGTCCGTTTTGATGAATGGTTGAACTCTTCTACTTCTTTGACAATTTTGCTGAAATTTATTTGCCATGGAGGGGGATCTTTTCCCCTGGGGCCACGCTTTCCCTGCTCCATGCATCAATTACCCCTCCTCATTGATAAGGCTGAAGATATGGGAGTAGTAGCACTGGCTGCACCCAATTCCTCTTGCTCTTTGCACTACCTCAAACTAACTGGACCAACTAATTATGTATTTTGGGAGTCGGACCATTTTATGACAACTCCGACTCCTGTAAAATAGGCTCTGACTCCACGACTCCCACTCCACAGTCCTGCCTGTTAGGTTTTTTTGTTTGTTTTTTAAGGTACTCTGCACTCCCTACCTGCATTAATTGCACCGGTTTGAACTCATTACCTGTATAAAAGACACCCGCCCACACACTCACACTCCAACCTCTCCACCATGGCCCAGACCAAAGAGCTGTCTAATGACACCAGGGAAAAAAATTGTAGACCTGCACAAGGTTGGGATGGGCTAGAGGTCAATATGCAAACAGCTTAGTGAGAAGGCAACAATTATTGGCGCAATTATTGGAAAATAGAAGAAACACAAGATGACTGTCAATCTGCCTCGCTCAAGATCTCACCTTGTGGGGTAAAGAGGATTCTGAGAAAGACCAAGAATCAGCCTAGAACTACACAGGAGGACCTTCTCAGTCACCTGAATAGACCTGGGACCACAGTCTCAAAGATTATTGTTAGTAACATACTTCGCCGTCATGGATTATAATTCTGAAGGGCATGCAATGTCCCCCTACTCATACCAGCACATGTCCAGGCCCATTTAAAGTCTGCCAATGACCATCTGGATGATCCAGAGGGGCATGTGAGAAGGTCATATGGTCAGATGAGACCAAAATAGAACTATTTAGTATCAACCCCACTTGCCGTGTTTGGAGGAAGAAGAAGGAGAAGTGCAACCCCCAAAACACCATCCCAACCGTGAAGCATGGGGGTGGAAACATCATAGTATGGGGGTGTTTTTCTGCAAAGGGAACAGGATGACTGCACCGTATTAAAGGGAGGATGGATGGGGCCATGTATCACGACATTTTGGTCAACAACCTCCTTCCCTCAGTAAGAACATTGAAGATGGGTTATGGCTGGGTCTTCCAGCATGACAATGACCCAAAACAAACAGCCAGGGCAATAAAGGAGTGGCTCCGTAAGAAGCATTTCAAGGTCCTGGAGTGGCTTATCCAGTCTCCAGACCTGAACCCAATCACAATTCTTTGGAGGAACCTGAATCTCGATGTAGCCCAGCAACAGATCAGATAAAAGATCTAGAGAAGATCTGTATGGAGGAGTGGGCCAAAATCCCTGCTGCAGTGTGTGCAAACCTGGTGAAGAACTACAGGAAGTGTCTGACCCTGTTAAATGCAAACAAAGGATTCTGTACCAAATATTAATTTCTGTTTTGCTATTGCATCAGATACTTATTTCATGCAATAAAATGCAAAACTAATCAAAAATATGGGATTTTCTGGATTTTGTTTTAGCTTCTGGCTCTCACAGTGGAAGTATACCTACAATAAAAGTTAGACCTCTCCATTCTATGTAGGTAGCAACACTTGCCAAATCACAAGTGTATCAAATACTTATTTTCCCCACTGTATGTAACATGGAATTAAATGATTCAACCAGAAACAAAGAATGCTAGCTCAGCAATCATGAAGAAATCACTACGAGAAAGGTGTGTTAAACTGTTTGAGAAGTAAATATGAAGAAGGTATGTGAAGGAAGAGCAAAACATAACTCACAGGGTCCAAGTTTGGGAAAATTTTAATACTGGTAGAGTCCGCTTTCAATTCTTCCATGCGTTGAATATGGAGGATATCTTTAAACTATTCCGTTATCATGGTGCTTTGTGTGACTCTCCATAATCTTCAGATTATTAGGCAAATGATAGTAGTGGAGCCTCAAGAAAAGTATACAAAATCTGTATTACTTTCCTTCCAGGATATTGTTGAAGCATGCTGCACTACAGACCTTAGGCTATGCACCTGTGTTGGTTTATCTATCAATAGTGATAAATAAGCCATAAGTTGTTTTTTTTTGTTTTTTTTTTACAAATGTGATTCAGTATCCCATATTAGACTTGTAGCATTGTCAAACACAAAATGTTACTGTACTGCATATACTGCTTACATAAAATCCTTTAATACTCTGTGTATTTCAAATATTTGACAACTTCCCATTGTTTGCTTCAAAGGTGTAGGCTATTGACAACACTTGTTATCTACTGAAAAAATAATTTACTAAAATTTACTAAAATTTTCTATACCATGATAGAAAATGATGGCATATTGCTAGAAAATGTCAGGACGTCACCTCTGTAGCCACCGATTGGCTGTAATGGTCACTTGCCTCTGCTTACAGCACAGTTTGGAAATGAACAGCATAATGGATCTGAAGTGCACAGAAGTCATACTGATCACCACTCTACTCCTTTTTCTCAAGTACATTTCAACCCTTCCTAACATGACGTAACTTAATGTCATATGTGGAAAGGGATCCCGCAAACTGCCGTATATTTACAGCATGGTGATTGTGCAGGCTCTGAGCAGGCTCTAAAACTGAGCCTGCACAATCGCTGCAGGAAACCAGATATACATTACAGCTGGTGTTCACCACTATGGGCAGGGACTGGAGTTATTTCCCAGTCGTGGTTGATTAGCCCCTTACATGCCGCAGTCAATTGCAAGCACAACAGCTATGGGAAAAAAGGAGAGTGGCAGCTCCTGCTGTCTCCATCAGCACCTGGCAGTGCGATCGCAGGTTGCCAATGGGCTCCATGACAACCCAAAAGCTTAGCAAACATGACTGACCAGTGATAATACAGTGCAGTACAGTCATATACTGCAATGTTTTATACCAGCAATCTGGTAATCACTGAGTCTAGTCCCCTAAGAGGACAAGTGAAAAACAGAAAAAAAAAAAAAATGTAAAAAGAAATAAGGCAAAAATAAAAAAATGCACACCACCCTTTTCCCAATAAAAATGCCAACCACCCCCCAAAAAGATAAAAATAAAAGTATACATATTTGGTGACCTAGCATATAAATCTGTCACATTACATGACCCACACAATGAATGCTGTAAAAAAAAAAAAAAAAAATTATCAGAATTGAATTTTTGTTCATCCCGCTGCACATAAAATGGAATAAAAATAAATAAAAAAAGTCATAAAAACCCAGTGGTATGAATGAAAGTCAGTTCATCTTGCAAAATAGTCCTTGCACAACTCCGAATACAGACAAATAAAAAGTTAGTGTTAGGTCGCAGGTTATCCAGTTTTTGAATGATACAATGCGGTGCCCAGTCCCCTTCACCTCTATGGATTGTCTGTTTGGTCCTGAGCCGGACGGCTTGGGTCCCCGCTCCACATACACTTTTGTGACCGAAGCTCTTTACTATGCTAGAAAGGCTATCGCGCGAACGTGGTTGGCAGTTAGGCCTCCCACGATATCTGAATGGAAGGGATTGATCAATGGTAGGTTACCACATCTGAAATGGTTGTTTAAGCGAAGGAATAAAGCAAAGAAATTTGACCAGATCTGGGGTAGGTGGTTGAGCTCCTCTTGCACAGTTGGGTCTTCAAGGGCCTTAGGATATGACGCCCCTGCAACCCCATAGGTGTGGGACTCCCTGACGTTGTCATGCTCGTTCCACCCTCTTTCCCCTTTTGCTTTGTCTTTCCCCTACAGGGATGGTAATCACTCCTAATCTCGAGCTTCACCAGCCGATTCAATGGATTGTATTGGATTTATCGGATTAACCAAGACAGTACTATGGGATTATTATTGATGTACCTGTTTTATTCCCTGCTTGTTGCAGGGCTGTTAGGATCCATCATGCTTTAGGATCTGGGTACTTCTGTTGTCTATTTGTAGGCATTGATGTAGGTCATGTTTTAACACAATTGTTTGACATGTCATTATTCCAAAATGTGGTTATGTGCATGGCTGTATAGCATTTTGCCGATTTGTACCCTCTATTGATCATTCAAATAAAGTTTATTTGTTAATTTAAAAAAAAAGTTAGTGTTATGGCTATTAGAAGATAGTGATTTATAGAGATTGTTTTACACAGTAAAAACACAATTTTTTTTTAAAGTTACAACATAAAAAAAAAAAAAAGAAAAGAAAAGGTAATTGCTGTAATTGCATCGTTCTACACAGTAAGACTAAGATATCATGTATACTGCACGTTGAGTGCTGTAAAAGAATAAAAACCACTACCAAAAATTGCTGTATTTACCTTATCCCGCCTCACAAAAAACGTATTTAAAAACAATCAAAAAGAGTCATGTATCCCCCCAAAACGGCAACTCATCCCGCAAAAAGCAAGCCCCTACACAGCTCAATACACAGAAAAAAAAAAAAAAAAAAAAAAAAAAAAAAAAAGTTATGGCTCTTGGATTATGGTGATACAAGGGAGAAACACCAGCTGAAGAGAAAGAATAATCTGTCAGGAAACACTAGGCATTCACTAGGTGCATTAGGAAAGAGTACAGGGAGCCCCTAGTCTGTCACTGTATGAGCGCCAGTGAACCTAGGTGATTGCAGGATGATATGCGAGCAGGGTTAGTAGAGGCTATTCCTGCTTGGGTGACAAAGTGTATGCTACAGGCTAAAAGGAACTAAAGCGAGTACTTTCATGGAAGCCAAAACCGGTTGTCTCTGCTGTCCTTCTTTCACTGGATTCACCACACCATCAACTATACACCACCACTGTTACATTTGCATTTATGGTACCACTGCCAACCACATACTTACAGGACATGTTACACAGTGTATGGGAGACTAGTCTTAAACAGTGCATTTTAGTGTATGGTTGTAAGCAATGAAAATGGTTATTAGGGATGCCAAATTATCTGACCAGTAGGGCGAGACCATTGGAAGCCCTATCTATGTAAAGAACAGGCTGATATTCAGCTATTTCTATATTGCTAATTTACCATAATAGATCTAGATTTATCAAAACTGTCTTTTGTCAAGCTCTGGTGGGTTGCTATGGGAAATAAAGACAGTCTTACTGTCACTTATGATAAATGAGTCAATGTGGGGTCTTTGAATAGTGTTGCATTTAAGGTATGGGGTGACCACCGCTGCTTTGGACAGCTACTAGAGAAGATCAAACGATCACAACTGATCCTTCTGTTACACCATCTACTAAATATGTAGGAGACAAGAACATGGATACCAAACCAGGCTAGAGCACTAAGAGAGCCTTTCATTAAAAACAATTTTACTATAGCATACCATAAAATAATCTTAATATGTATTAAAGGGGTTGTCTCGCTACAATGATTGGGTTTTAATTAAAAGATCTTTCAAAAACAAGCAGCTTTGGAATACATGGTCATTACAAATGTCCTACTGATTGAGTTATCACTGTTAGTAGTAGTGTATCAGCTCCTGAAATCCCTATAGCAGCCGACCTGTTGATCTTTATCTCACTGGCTGTCAGTGCTGGTGACTCATCTGTCTCTGAATACAGGTCAGAGCACAGAGCCCCTCCAGCACAGTATGCTTCTGTAGGGAAGGGAGGGCTCTGGCTTCTGTGTCTGTGTGGATTAACCCTGTGTGTGCCTGCTCGCTCCTGCTCTCTACACAGATTGAGGAGAGCAGAGATGAGGCTGATCTGTAGTCAGCTGTGACAGCAATGAAGTGTGTTACTATAATCATGATGTGTCTGTGGAGCTGTGACTATATTAATAGAACAGATCAGGGGGGCATGTGAACGGTTCATGCTCTGCTGTATTAGTGACACATTGTGATTATAGTAGCTCACTTCACAGCTGCCCTGTGTCTGTTCTGACAGGGTTTGTTTGTTGTTGCTTGGGATGTGGAGATTTGTATGCTAAGCAGGGGGTATAGGAACACTTACATCCCCCCTGCTCTGCTATTAGCATACACAGCTTCACAGACCTCTCCACACTCATAGATCAGCCCTCTCCTGTCTCCGTGGAGCTGACAGTGCTGCTGATCCAGCAGCCTGCAGCAGACCTAGGCAGGCACACACAGGGTCAACTCTGGCAGCAAACCCCCTCGCCCTCCCACTGCTGTATAGAAGTTATGGAGGAGAGCTGTCTGTGTGCTGAGGAGAGGGGGTAAGAGGGAGGGGAAGAGGCAGACAAGAAGCGCGCCCCGTCAATTCAAAAATCCTTTGCTGCCAGACACTTTTAAGTAGGCTGAAAGCTTGTAATGAGACAACTCCTTTAAGTTACTATGATTTATACAGCAGCTGCTTTTTACTGTATCAACTCTGTAATAAAAGCAAATAGATAGTTATTCATTTCCATCATGTACAAATACTGAAATACCTTTAGATGATAATTAAATGTTTGCATGGATGTGTCACAATCAACATATGAATACAAACAACTTCTTAGGATATGTTCACCTGGCGTATTGCGGCACGTAATATGCCCGCTGCAAAACGCCAGGTGTTTTAAAAGTACTTGCCGGCCAGTGCGTACTTCTGAAGTGTAAGATGGAGCTGACCCCATAGACTTTCATTATCCTCCAGCGCGTAAACGCTGAAAAGAAGTGACATTTCGCGTATTGTATGCTGGGGGAGACTGACGTAATTCATAGCTCTTTATGAGAACTATGAATTACCCTAATTGTGGGGCACATTGCAGCAGAATTAGGAGTCAAAATGCACCCCGCAATTACGCCGTGTGAACATACCCTTAGTGTATACTTTCTAAAGTATACCAAACAACTTCCAAGCAGAGTTGCATTTTATACATACAAGGTGTTTCACTCACTATTGACCCCAAAGTTTTACTTATAGCTTTCAAAGTAAGCAACGTAGTTTAGAGAATTCTGACATAAACATACCAGGGTCTAAAACAAATGTGAGGAAATCAAGTAAGCATTAGCAGTGCCCACCATTACCATCCAGACAAGCTTGACCTGGTCACTTCATGGGGAAGGTTTAAATCGACATACCAAGAGTCACAAGCCCAATATCCCATTTTCTCTTAGTACTATGACAGTTTAAGCAAATGGCTTAATTTTTTAGTATAGATATATGGGGGATACAGTACTTCTTAAAAGCAATTATTTTCATTACTTAATTCTCATTTAAGTAATAAAAAGAAGAATCGCACAGTATCCACATTATATCTATGCTTTGCAGTGGTGGGATTGGAAGACCCATTTATAGGATCGGTTGCATTGATTTACTCAAGTATTATCTTCTGCCTTAGATATTGAATTTAGCCATTATTTATACTGGTTTAATTTTTTTAGTATGTCTGGACAATACATATGTATTGTTCATCCGATCCGCAGTTTGTATTGGATGGCAATACAAAGACGATTGATGTGGACACCGCAGTACACAACAGCAATGGCGGAAGCAGTAACACCTATTGGCTAGAATGATGAACATGATTTCTTCAGATTTCTCAGACTAAATCATGTCCATGTCAAATTTGACTAAATTAGGTCAACTACATTGAAAGCTATAAGAAAAACTTTGGGGTAAATAGAGAGTGAAACACCTAGTATACAAGTGCATCTCAAAAAAATTAGGATATCATTGAAAAAATTAATTTATGTCCACAATTCAAGACAAATAGAGAAACAAACATTGTATAGACTCATTTTACACATAGTAATATATTTCAAGAGTTTATTCCTCTTAATGTGGATAATTATGAAACCCCAAAATTAAGGATACCAGAAAATTAGAATAATGTCAGGAAGGTCAATATTGTTGACTCATGGTGTCACACACACACAACGGTTTCCTAAGCCTTTAATTGATCCTTCAATCTGTTCCAGTAGCTGCACAATCATGGGGAAGACTGCTGACTTGACAGTTGTCCAGAAAGAGTCATTGACACCCTCCAAAAGAGGGGAAACCATAAAAAGGTCATTGCTAAAGAAGCTGGCTGCTCACAGAGTGCTCGATCTGAACATATTAATGGCAAGTTGTTTAGAAGGAAAAATTGCAGCCTTGCCAGGATGGTCAAGAAAAGGCCATTCAAAAAATTGGGAGTAATTCACAAGAAGTGGACTCTAGCTGTAGCCAGAACACCCAGATGTATCCAGGACATGGGCTATAAGTGTTGCATTCCATGTGTCAAGCCACTCAGGACCCAGACACACCATCAGAAGCTTCTTACCTGGGCCAAGGAGAAAAAGCAGCAGACTGTTCTCAGTGTCCAAACACCTGTTTTTAGATGAAAATAAGTTTTGAATTGTATTTGGAAATCCAGTTACCAGAGTCTGGAGGAAGAGTGGAAAGGCCACAATCTGAGCTGCTTTTGTTCCAGTGTGAAGTTTCCTCAGTCAGTGATGGTTTGGAGAGCCATGTCATCTACTGGTTTTGGTCAACTTTGCTATATGAAGTCCAAAAGTTCAACACAGTCGTCTACCAGTAAATTGTAGATCATTTTCCTTTGCTGTCAAGCTTTCTGAAGATGCGGATTTCATTTTTTTTTTTTATATCAGGACCTGGCACCTGCCCACGCTGCCAAAAGTACCAATACCTGGTTTAAAAACCAAAGCACCACTGTCTTTGACTGGTCAGCAATCTCGCCTGATTTAAACCCTATAAAGAATCTATAAATGAGAGACACCAGAGCCAACAATGTAGCCAAGCTGCAGGGTGCTATCAAGGCAACCTGGGCTTCCATAACATCTCAGCAGTGCCACGGCTGATCACCTCCATGCCCCACTGCATTGATGCAGTAATTAATGGAAAAAGAGCCCTGAAGAAGTATTGGGAGCACATACTGTACAGACCTTTCAGTAGCCTAACATTTCTGTGCTACAATTCATTTTTTGATTTGGTTTCAAACACTATTCTGATTTACTGAATCATTGGTTTTCATTAGCTGTAAGCCACAATTCATATACAATGAAAGTAAAACACTTGGAATATATCGCTCTGTGTGTAATGAGTCTATACAATATGTGAGGGTCTCTATTTAACATGGATTTAGTACCTAAATTAACTTTTAAATGATATTCAAATTTTTTTATTTTTTTTTAGATTCTCTTATAAGTGTTTATGCTGGTCTTTAAATTCTTAAAATATTAAAAGCCCACAGGTGTTTTACACCGCAAAGAAAAAAAATAAAATAAAATTTCCAGATGTTTACTGAACAAATCATTTATCAAAGTACTCTTATGACGTACTTTCGACTGGTAGATTTTTTGCTCTCGAAATGCTTACTTCTGTCACAGTCCATAAATCTGGTTCAGAACAAGCCTGAATTTATGGTACCGACATCCAGCGGAAATGTTCAAAAAAGGTCTTAACAGGAAGTTTTGTGATAAAGTTAGATTTAACAATTTCCATTTTTATAAGCTCGCTCTTTATGCAGTGACATTTTATACGGGCGCTGAGCAGATGGTATATATCCCAGCAACTCAGCTGCAGTCTAGAGATAAATATTTTTTTTAGCTACAGTAACAGGAAAATTATTTCTTTCCATTCACTTTCAGAGATGGTTTAGACCCATCTGTCTAAGTATATTTCACTGAATACACAATTTTTTTTTTCATAGAGATGTTGATTATTAGATAAGATGTTCTGTATCTGGAAGAAAAAAAAAAAAAAGCACAACAACTAGTCTAAAAACGTGGGTACAAGCTGGTTTTATCGACATTCAGATCTGTACATACCGGCATAAAAGATACAATTTATTACTAAATCCCACATAGTTCCTATACACTGCTCTAACAAGGGGTTACATACAACAACCCTTATGTACAGAAAAAATATATGTGAGCTAACCATTGGCAGGAAGAGCATCCCGTCTATTTGCAATAGATATTGTTAATGGCATATATAAAATATAGCATTATCTTCAGCAAACCTACAAGGATATACGGATGCATTGCTTATAACCATATAATACATAGAATTATAACATAGAAAATTTGTAGGGAAGGAGAAGGAACGTGTATATCATTAAACCAAACTAGCTTCTAAAGGATACAATTCCTATAACGGTAGGTCCACATTTGTGTTGGTAGTTCTGGCAGAACCTCAGTCACAGAGGTGAAACAACAGATATTGATTGACTACAATCGGTTTTGTGGAGTTTCCAGCACACCGTCTGTTTTAACGAAAAAGATGGTGCAGTCAACGCATAATTTTTTCTGTCTTTTACAACGGAATCTGCAATGGAGCTTCTGAATGCATATGTGAACCAACATTACTGAAGGATGGTTTTCGAATTGTTAAAACGAAGGCTATTGGTGTCCATTGTAAAAACGGGTCCGGGTCCACCTCTGTGATAAGAGAATCCAAATGGAACCACCAATGCAGATGTAAACCAGGCCTAAATAGTTCCTTAAAATATTCCTGTAGGTACAAAGTGAACCTAAAATTTCAAAAGAAAAGTATTGTAATACAAGAAAAAAAAAAAAAAGGGGGAGGTGTAGCTGCTAGTCAATGGCATTATACGTCTACCTAATAAGTAAAATTAATTCAACGGATTCAGTAATTAAAAACCGCATCAGATGACGCGGTTTTCAAAGAGCATTTCACGTTACTGCATTAGATTTAAAAGGTTTTTTGTTAAACTTGCGGCTTACAGTCAGAAATGAGCCCTCTTATTTTCTATGTGGTTTTAGATGCAGATCCGCAATAAAAACCACATAGAAATGCTTTGTCTGCGTTTTACACAAGGTTTTTAGCCTTCCCCATTGACATCAATACCAAATTTCCACGTTTTCTGAATGGAATATGTCTAAAGAATGAACAAGTTCTATGTTTTTTTTAACAGCGAAAAACCGGACCATCGAAAATACACGTTGTATGAACGTAGATTCTGACTTGGAAGAATTTGTCCTCATTAAGGTTCTGCCCACATGACAAGTATTCCAACCATTTTACTTTGTTAGTACAACTACCATGCAACATGGTTTGTAGCATCAGAATAACTGCAAAGAATCTTCCAGTCTGGTCTGGTATTTGAGTAAATCTATGTGCAACTCATGTGCCAGATCAAAATACTGCTGACCTTTAGAGAACATCTAAAAGGCTCACATTTCAGGTACAGCAACACAAGTACAGTATAGTAAAACAGGCCATAGGAAAAAAAAAAAAAAAAAAAAAAAAGGTGGAGTATTGAGCAAACATAAAAAAGGGTGGAATGTAGAAACGGCAAAGAAATGTTCTATATTGCTCACCTAAGGCACTCTAGCCTAGAGCAAAAATCAAGATAGTAGCAAACGCAAGACAAAGTAGCAAAAGCTAGGGTTTGTGTATGTATATATTTTTAGGTCAATTAGGATTACCAATATTATTTCTATTTGCCAAATGCCAGAATAATGAGAGCGAGAATTTAAGGCATTGTTATTACTTTCTACAGAGTCAAAAGTTTACATACATGTCTTTAGCATTTGTTAGTATTGCCCTTAAACTGTATGACTTGCGTCATATTTTGGATATCCTTCCACAAGCTTCTCACAATAGTTGTTAGGACTTTTGGTCCATTCAACTTGACAGAACTGGTGTAACTTAAGCCATGTTTGTAGGTCGCCTTGATTGCACCTGCCTTTTCAGCTTTGCCCATAAGGCTATGTTCACACGGCTTATTCTGGGACGTATTTCAGCCCGAAATTCGCGCCGTACTGCGCGAATTACGGGCTGAAATACGTCCCAGTCATTACGGTAATCCACAGTTCTCAGAGAACTATGGATTACGTCTCCTCTCCCTGCTCGCCTAATACGGTGAGCGTGGAGAGAAGAGACATGTCAATTATTCACGGCGCATACGTGCCGAGAATAATGTCTGTTAGGCCGGCGGGCTGCCGCCCCCACGGTGTAATACGTCCCACAATTAAGCCGTGTGAACATAGCCTTAATTTTCAATTGGATTGCGATCAGCGCTTTGTTATGCCCACTCCAAAACATTGACTTGGTTATCCTTAACCTACTTTGTAACCAGTTTAGCAGTATGCTTTAGGTCATTATTTATTTGGAAGACCTATTTCCGTCTAAGCTTTAACTTCCTGGCTGATGTCTTGAGATGCTGCTTCAGTATTGCCACAATCTTCTTTCCTCATGATGCCATCTATTTTGTGAAGTGCACCAGTCCCTCATGCAGCAAAACAACCCCACAACATGATGCTGTCACCCCCGTGTTAAACAGTTGGGATGGTGTTCTTAGGCTTGCAAGCTTCTGCCTTTTTCCTCCAAACGTAACTATGGTCATTATGGCCAAATAGTTCAAATTTTAGTTTTGTCAGACCACAGGATGTCTCTGAATATGTAGGTCTTCGTTCCATTTGCAAACATTAATCTGACTTTTATATGTAATGACGTCTTCCGGGAAGAGTGGCCTTTTAGCCCATGTTGATACAGTACTCGTTTCACTGTGGATATATGTCACAGCGCACGTTTCCGCCGTGAAGCAGCAAGGTTAATCCCTCTAGTCAGTCGACACACCCAGGGAGAGGCCGGGCTGATGAGCTTAGGAGTGACAGCTCGGCTCCTAATCAAGTCAGAGGGTGTGTCGCACTGGCCAATAGGAGGGCCCGGAGGCCGCACCAATTGTCTGCTGGGGCGGGGTCTGGGCGCCTCATTTAAACTCGCTCATTCCTGTCAGTCTTTGCCTGAGAAAGGTTATCCCTTTTGCTTCCCGTGGATTCCTGTTTTCTGCTTGTTTACTCCTCTGTTCCCGACTTCAGCTTGCTCCTCGACTATGTTTTTTTGTCTTCCGTTTTTGTACTGCATGACCTCCTGTGTTTTTGGACCCTTGGCTTGTTTACCGCTATTCTCCTGGTTTCTGATTCGTGACTGGCATACCCGTACCATTATTGACCCGGACTGTCTGATTCTGCGGTTCCCTTACGGCCCTGCACGTAGTAGTGTAGGGACTGTCGTCCAGTTGGGGTCTGCCATCTAGGGCAGCACACTAAGTAGGCAGGGACAGTGGGCTGGGTGGCAGTCAGGGCCCACTGCACCTCCTCTGACGTGACAGGATAATGACACAATTTTACCAGCATCTTCACAAGGTCTTTTGCTTTTGTTCTTGGGTTCACAAGGTCTTTTGCTTTTGTTCTTGGGTTGACATGCACATGTTGGACCAAAGTATATTCATCTCTGCGACACAGAAATAGTCTCCTTCCTGAGCGGTATGATGGCTGGACATTCCCATCTTGTTTGTACTTGCATATAATTGTTTGTACAGATGAACAAGGGACCTTCAGGTATCTGGAAATTGCACCTGATGATCCTGCAAGTCCACAATTCTCTTCCTGATCTCTTAACTGATTTCTTTAGACTTTCCCGTGATGTTACACACAGAAGCAGTGTGTTTCTGGTGCGATTTAAAATACATTCACAGGTGTGTCTCTAACTCAGATGTTGCCAATAAAACTATCCAAAGAAAGTAATAAATATGCCTTAAAAATTTCTCACTCTCATTATTCTGGCATTTGGCAAATATAAATAATTTTGGTAATCCTAATCGACATAAAACAGGTAAGGTTTATTCCGATTTCATGTCTGATAGTGAGAAAAACATGCATATGTGTCTTTTTATGTAGTGTATGTAAACTTCTGGCTTCAACTGCGTATATATATATATATATATATATATATATATATATATATATAAAATTATTTTTTTTCTTTTTTTAAATGTTTTTATTTATATTGTGGCAAAGTGACCGTGCGCAGTTGCAGGTTTCTGCCACTTGGTTGGAATTCAGCAGGATACCTGCTACAAACGTGCCACCGAAAACCTGGGCAGGGGGAAGGAGACTTGTTGGTGGCCGGAACAATAGGTTACTGATACAGGTCATTAGAATGGCTGCCTTGCAGCCAGGTATGGGTGTCCTTTCCCAGGATGGTCATAGCGTTGGGTGGGAGGCCGTCCCCACGTTACAGGCCAGGTTTTGGGCCAGTCCCTGGAGGGCTATAAAAGGCCTCCTACTACAGGTGATCGGGGGGTGTGGTCTGCTACCTGGAGTATTGAGTAGCAACGAAGCTGGAGAGAGGCTCTGGCCCCCAGAGGCTTGAGGCAAGCAGGTGGCTGCCTTCAGGAAGCCGAATCCAGCAGAGGCTGGTAAAACGTGGTTGTGGCGCTGGCAGTAGGCCAAGTCCACAGGTAGTGAGGGACATATTTCGTGTATAGTTAGTGGCCAGACGGCCAAGGATTTATTTTTATGAGTTGTGTTTTCTGGAACTGCGTGCCTCAATAAAGCTGGCTGAGGCCAGTTTGAAACATTCCTCCGTGTTGGAAGATTTTGTGCCAAGATCATTCTACCAAGGACGGCGATCCCAAAAAGCCACGCGAGAAACGCCCTAGACGGGCCAAGATGGCGTCTCAGCGGTAGCTTACTACATATATATATATATATATACACACACACACACACACACACACACTACTATGTGCGCCAGCTAAATATCCACTGCACTCCTTGAGCTTTTTGCGAAGATAGTGTTTTTTATCCACACATAAGATAGGTTACGAGATATCAGATTTATTCAACTCTCCATTTTATACAATACACATATTAGAGTCCAATGTTGCGGCCCATTTTGTCTTCTTCCAGGGACCTAATAAGTGGGGCTTATTATCTTTTCTTTTCAACTCCTTTCTGTAGGTTATAGATCCTCTGTAAGTGATATGCAGCCCCTCTGATTTTGAAAAAAAAAATAAAAAACGCAGTGGGTCTGCACACCAATGTGTCGCTTGGACCTGCCACTGGGCCAACTTACGCCACTAGGCAGGGCATGCGGCTGTCTAGGAGGGCCTCCTGTGCTTGTGGGGCCCCTGGGCAACCGCCTACCCTGTCCAATGGAAAAGACAGCCCTACAGCTGTGGGTAGAAGCCAATTGTCCTAATATTAGGGTAAAATTCCTTCTTGTTGCAAGGAATAAATTTGATATATATATAATGCCACACCAATGGCTATACAACATCAAGTGAACTGTTACATATCCAATAAATAAATACAAAAAAATTCTACTGCTGAAGAGAATCCCTACTTCCTGTGCTCTACCATTTGACTAACTAAGGCGGGGTGATAGGTTCTTAAGGCAATAGAGATGAAAGGTAGACTGAGGAGTGTATCAATAGAGATTCATATGGAGCAATTGTAAATTGTACGGCAGTATCAGTTGGGTTTACTAATATAGATAATTGTGGCAGGTACATCATGTCTTGCCTTATGCTCTCCTGTGGTAAGCTCAGGGAACAGTTACCCAGTCAAAAACGACCTTGAAAAAAAAAAAAAAAAGTGGCCACAGGCATGGTGTTTACTTTTTGGGCATGTATCAGATCTATACACAGCGCTAGGAATTTTGTATTTAGCAGTGATTCTTGAAACCCAAGGTACAACTAAACTACAGTGAACTGTCTAAGTTAAACTATCTTCAGACTAAGGCACTCCAATAGACAAACGTTTCCTGTACTTATGCAAGTTTAACACATTCATCACAATAACAAAATATTTCACTGTAAGCAAAAACAATTTCCAGATGTAAAGATCTTGTGATCATTACAGACTAGACACGCATATTTACTACTAACGGCAGGAATAAACCATAGTCCTCTGCAATGTATAGAAATAGAGTGAGAGCAGCACTGCCCTAATACTGACCATACAAAGTGGTGTGAAAAAGTATTTGCCTCCTTCCCGATTTCTTAATCTATTGGATGTTTGTCACACTTAAAGGTTTCAGATCATCAAACACATTTAATATAACATAACACAAATAAAGTTTTTAATAAAGGTCTTTACTTTACCGGGAAAAAGTAATCAAAACCTACAGGGCCCTGTGTGAAAAAGTAATTACCCCATAAACCTTAAAATTTGGTTGGACCACCCATAGCAGCAACAACTGCAATCAAGCATTTGCAATAACTGCCAATGAGTCATTTTGGTTACTTCTTTGCAGAATTGTTGTAATTCAACCACATTGTAGGGTTTCCAAGCGTGAACGCTTGTTAAGTCAGCACAGGGATCTTAATTGGATTACGGTCAGCACTTTGACTAGGCCACTCCAAATTCTTTATTTTGTTTTCTTAAGCCATTCACAGGTGGACTTGCTGGTGTTTGGATCCATTGTCTGCTATAATCCCAAGGGTTGAGGCACGATTGCTGACTTCTCCTTCAGGATTTGGTGGTAGACAGCAGAATTCATGGTTCCATTTATCACAGCAAGTCTTCCAGGTCCTGAAGTAGCAAAACAGCACCCGACCATCACACTAGGTTTTGTGACCTCTTGGATGAGTTGTCGCTGTGCTCACCACAGTTCCACGTTTTCTCCATTTGTGGATAATGGATAGGTCTACACAGCACTAACCAAAGATTTAGTTGCATGACAAAGATAATGGTAAAACTTAACCTTTAATATATTCAATATTTAAAATACTAGAAACTTATAACAGATACCTACACAATACCCTAGTTGACCCCTATCTGGGACTATACGAGTACTCCCTCATGCAAAAAGAGGTAGCACCCGCCCCAACCGGAACCTTCTACTTGATAATTATCCCTATTATTCCCTAAACTGACACAGATTATATGTACAGAGAACTTTATAGACAGAGTATATCAATATTATCGCTAGTAACAGATATCAATCTAATGTACACTGTTCGTTGACTTCCTATATTGTGTACATGGGTTTCACTACATAACAGCCTGACTTTGTATTATACTAATGCTAAATATTCAAATACAGATATCAATATCCTCCATATAACAAACAAGGTCCAATGCATTTTAACTTATCAATCATCGCCAGGTTCATCAGGGACCATACAAGAGGTATATTTCCTATAAGGCGTAATCAAGTAGGTAATTACATATCACGAAGTGTAGCACAAAAATGTATCAAATCCTGTCTGGCAGGTAATTACATATCGCAAAATATAGTACAAAAATGCGCCAGGGTACTAAAGACGCGGTTTTATCAATACTTACAGGCCGATGTAAAAGCAGGAAAACAGAGGCCATACTCACATTTGGCAGATAGCTCTATTCAATTTTTCATACATACTAGAATACCCCATAATAATAGTTTCCACGCCTTTTGCCGGTCTAATCAATGTTATTTCCCCCATAGTGCTTTCCAACCGTGCCTCCAACATAAGGAAGACCATTTTTTGCATGAGGGAGTAATCCTATAGTCCCAGGTAAGAGTCAACTAGGGTATTGTGTAGGTATCTGTTATAAGTTTCTCGTATTTTAAATACTGAATATATTAAATGTTAAGCATTATCTTTGTCATGCAACTTCGTCTTTGTGGTTAGTGAAGATGATTGGTGGATGTTGCAGATAAAATCATCATCAAGGATTGCCCAGTCCCATATTAAGTTGGGTCATTTGTATGTTTTTAGGTCTACAGAGCACAGGATTTTCGTCACTTTTTCAGCAGATTCAGTATTTTCAATCCGCTGAAAAACTGACCATACCCTGCGCTGTGTAGCCTTCAATAAAAAAAATCAGTGATGTAGGCCACACAGCACAGATTTACGGAAGCTTTCCTTAAACAAAAGCTGTCCGGCAGAAGATAGAACATGTTCTATATTCTGTGGGAACGACGTCGGATTCTCAAAGCCCTAATGTACTGGGCGCGGGGAATCCGAACGCTGGATCTTGCGCAAAAAAATGCCATCGGATTTTGTGCGGCATTTTCAAATTGCTGTGTGTACAGCGCCTTAGAACCTTGTCCATATAATAGCTCTCAATTACTTTGTTTCTCATTTGTACCTGAATTTCTTTGACTCTCCCCATGATGTTCAGCTTCTAAGGATCTTTTGGTCTACTTCACTTGGTCAGGCAGGTCCTATTTAAGTGCTTCCTTGCTTGAGAACAGATGTGGCAATAATCAGGCCTGGCTGAGGCTAGGGAAATTGAACTCAGCTGCCCAAAGATGTGAGAAAACACAGTTAATTTATGTTTTGTTTTAGGGTGCTTTCACACAACGCAGTTTTGATGCAGTTTTAACTGCGCGACAATTAAACTGCCTTTATTACCAGCAAGCTTCTTCCATCTAAACTGTTTGGAAAGTGAGTAATCAATTAGTGTGTTGTAATCCACAAGACTTCAAACACAGTATTTATTTACTTGAAGCACCTTTCTGAACAATTTAGACAACTGAAAGAAGCTTGCTGCTAATAAGGGCAGTTTAATTGGAGTGCAGTTAAAGCTGCGCTGTGTGAAATCACCCTTAAGAGTGGGGGGGGGAGCAATTACTTTTTCACCTCGGGCCCTGTAGGTTTTGATTACCATTTCCCTTAATAATAAAAAGGCCTTCATTTAAAAACTTCATTTTGTATTTACTTTTGTTATGTTTGTCTAATATTTAAACTTGTTTGGTGATCTGAAACATTTAAGGCTATGTTCACACGGCATAATTGCGGGGACGTATTTACGCCATGTGTACGGGGCAGGAGCGGGGAGGGGTGGGAGGAGGGTCCCTGGCGGCAGCTCATCCTATAGTACATGTACAAAATTATTCTTGGCGCGTATACGCCATGAATAATTGACAATAAGGTGAGCAGGGAGAGGAGTTCTAATCCATAGTGCTCAGAGAACTGTGGATTACCGTAATGACTGTGACGTATCTCTCCCCGTATTTCACGCAGTAAAAAAACGCTGAACACCGTAGAAGAAGAAAAATTCTAAACGCCAAAATTGCGTTTTTGGTCATTTTACGGCACTTAAAAAATGGAATAAAAGTGATGAAAAAAGTTGCATGCATTCCAAACTGCTAGCGATAAAAAGTACACTTCGGCCCGCAAAAAATGCCGCCTCACTGACATCCGTAGGTGTTAGTACAAAAAAAGATATTGGTTGCACAAACTGGCGGCGCAAATTTAAAAAATAGGAAAAGTTTGGAATCTTTTTACGGTACCGAAACATAACGGAAACCCTACATGTTTGGTATTGCCGGATGCGTAACAACCTGTAGAATACAGATAACACATATATATGTATTGACCAAAGATTGAACGCCGTAAAAGCAAAACCCCCACAAACATGGCCAAAATACGTTTTTTTTTTTCACAATTTGTCCCACTTGGAATTTTTTTGCGGTTTCCCGGTATATTCCATAGTATAGTGAATAACACCATTAGAAAGTACATCTTGTCCCACAAAATAAAAGCCCTCATGCGTCTATGTAGGTGGAAAAATAAAAAAAGTTATGGCTCTGAGAAGCCGAGGAGGGAAAAACGAACGTGTCAAAAAAAAAAAAAAAATAAAATAAAAAAAAGCCTGGTCCTTAAGGGGTTAAATAGATCGGAGTGTTCCATTCTGTGGTTTAATTTTAGTGACAATATTATATTTACGTGATATGTGAGGACGTCCCTTACTACCACATATACCATAGAAGCAATGACCGGACTGGCACATCAATACTGCAGCCGCCCACTGCCCTTCCTAAGCAATATGTAAGGCTATGCAAGTTAGTGTCTCTGCATTTGGGGAGAGTGGTAGGTGACTACACTATAAAGACAAGAATTATTTACTGGGCATGTGGGCTAGTCCGGAGGCCAATGCTTCTGTAGTGTATGCAGTAGTAAGGAACATCATCACTTTCAGCAAACATAATACTGTCAATAAAGAAACACACCCATCTATTCAATAAAGTGTAGGGCTGGTTCATACTATATTTATGGCTTACTTCAAATGTAAAAGTTTTGAAACCAAAAAACAGCAATGGAATGTAGAGTTTGATATATCCATATACTATAATTGGTCAAATGTAAAGTCACAGGAGCATACTTTTGACTGGGTTGAACTCCGTTTGTGTCCAAAGACGGTTTGTTTTTTTCAGGTTCAGAAAAGCGTATGTGTACTACGCTATTCTCTCCTGCTAAAAAAAGAAAATCTCCAATGATACTTTTTTTTGCATTGCAGTCTGAGTGGCGTATGCAAATGTAATGGTATACGTTTGCATGAGTCACACATGTATACGTTTTTCATCAGAAATCACGATGATAGAACATCCTTTAAACAAAGGTACACTTTTGTAATAAAAACAGATACAGACTTATACTACAATACCCTTATGCATTTGATGTATATGTTAAAAAAAAAAAAAAGCAGATGTCTACAAGAAGTATACACTTTGATATTTTTCCTAGGCATACATTTTAAAATAAAAAATGCTTCCCTCTAAGTTAAAACCCGTAGTGTGAACATAGCCTAAGGTTGTTTTATCCATAATGAACTTTACATTTTCTAAAAACAAAAATGCCCTGGACAATCTTTTTGAAGTGTAATCCTGTTCTAATCGACATTTTGCTTTGGTAACATAAAATCATGGATTTGCTGCTGTAGATGTTATACTCCAGCAGATTCCTTTTGCCATCCAAGAGGAAAAGTGCAAAGCAGTGACCAAACCTGCAATGTAAATGAATCCACCACTAACAAACTGCGGCTGTTTGACAGTATTTTTCCCAGTGTCTGAAGCACACCTAACCAAAGAAAACAGAGTCAGTCATGCGCTCCGTCCCCTAAGCTCTTTCCATTTGCTGTGTGTGCAGACAGGATGTGCTCACAAACTTCTTGGCAGCACGATTAATCAAGGAGACCAGACCTAGATAAAATAACCCTTCCAATTTTGCATAAAAAGATTATTTTTTTATGTAAATATCTACTTTAATGCAACTATTCTACACATGAAACAAAAATCAAAACAAGTTTTTTTTTGTATTATAATCATATACATGGCTGTCTTGTCCATTGGGTACACCAGGCAATTGCCCAAGAGTCCCATGAACAAAGAGGCCCTAGGTGGTTGGAGGTATGGCGATATTTGTTCCATGCACCTTGGTTATATTTGGTAACTGTATAACCATCATTTAGAGGTATATATAGATGCTTATTTGTATGTATTTATATAAAATATATTTTATATAAATATATATCTTTATAGACCCTGGGAACCACACTGTTGCAAACACAAAATGCATTACTGTTGCCTATAATTTATATGAACAATGAAGACACTTACATTTTTTTATAATCAAAACTCTGAGGTGTCATCCACGAACAGCAAGGTGGTCTCAGTCCAGATGGGGGCCTACTCTAAATCTCATCTCTCTCATTGCTTCTCCATTCCTCCATACTTTCAAGGTGCGAGAGTCCCACCTACAGTGGTGGCCAAAAGTATTGGCACCCCTGCAATTCTGTCAGATCATACTCAGTTTCTTCCTGAAAATTATTGCAATCAAATTCTTTGGTATCAATATATTCATTTATTTTGCTTGCAATGAAAAAAAAAAAACACAAAAAGAATGAAACAAAAATCAAATCATTTCACACAAAACTCCAAAAATGGGCCGGACAAAAGTATTGGCACCCTCAGCCTAATACTTGGTAGCACAACCTTTAGCCAAAATAACTGCACACAACTGCTTCCGGTAACCATCAATGAGTTTCTTACAATGCTCTGCTGGAATTTTAGACCATTCTTCTTTGGCAAACTGCTCCAGGTCCCCGAGATGTGAAGGGTGCCTTCTCCAAAGTGCCATTTTGAGATCTCTCCACAGGTGTTCTATGGGATTCAGGTCTGGACTCATTGCTGGCCACTTTAGAAGTCTCCAGTGCTTTCTCTCAAACCATTTTCTAGTGCTTTTTGAAGTGTGTTTTGGGTCATTGTCCTGCTGGAAGACCCATGACCTCTGAGGGAGACCCAGCTTTCTCACACTGGGCCCTACATTATGCTGCAAAATTTGTTGGTAGTTTTCAGACTTCATAATGCCATGCACACGGTCAAGCAGTCATGTGCCAGAGGCCGCAAAGCAACCCCAAAACATCAGGCAGACTCCGCCATGTTTGACTGTAGGGACCGTGTTCTTTTCTTTGACGGCCTCATTATTTTCCTGTAAACTCTATGTTGATGCCTATTCCCAAAAAGCTCTACTTGTGTCTCATCTGACCAGAGAACATTCTTCCAAAACGTTTTAGGCTCTCTCAGGTAAGTTTGGGCAAACTCCAGCCTGGCTTTTTTATGTCTCGGGGTAAGAAGTGGGGTCTTCCTGGTTATCCTACCATACAGTCCCTTTTCATTCAGACGCCGACGGATAGTACGGGTTGACACTGTTGTACCCTTGGACTGCAGGGCAGCTTGAACATGTTAGGATGTTAGTCGAAGTTCTTTATCCACCATCCGCACAATCTTGTGTTGAAATCTCTCGTCAATTTTTCATTTCCGTCCACATCTAGGGAGGTTACCACAGTGCCATGGGCTTTACATCTAGGGAGGTTAGCCACAGGGCCATGGGCTTTACACTTCTTGATGACACTGCGCACGGTAGACACAGGAACATTCAGGTCTTTGGAGATGGACTTGTAGCCTTGAGATTGCTCAGGCTTCCTCACAATTTGGATTCCCAAGTCCTCAGACAGTTCTTTGGTCTTCTTTCTTTTCTTCATGCTCAATGTGGTCCACACAAGGACACAGGTTGAGTCAACTTTAATCCATGTCAACTGGCTGCAAGTGTGATTTAGTTATTGCCAACACCTGTTGGGTGCCACAGGTAAGTTACAGGTGCTGTTAATTATACAAATTAGAGAAGCATCACATGATTTTTCTAACAGTGCCAATACTTTTGTCCACCCCCTTTTTTCTATACCCTATTCTGATTAGGAACAGCCACTGTTTTGTCGCTAGTCTGCCGGTGGAAACTGGGCATAAGTGGGTGTGTTTGAGGGGGATTAGAAGCGTGGCTTCATGTGGTACCATCAAGGGTGCCAACAGAGCAGCACTTCCGTCTGGGACCCTAATCAAAAAGGGGCCTACTGATATGTTAAAAAATAGGAACTAGTAATTGGTGGGGGCCCCATTTGATTTGGCTGTATGGGGCCCTGCAACGGTTAACAGATGACTGATGGCAACCCTGGGTACCATATTTAGGTGTGATTAGAGACATGACTTGGTGCGATGTCATGTGCTTGGGTAGAGCCCAGTGTACTGCTTTGCTAAAGTTTCCCTGCTATTAGTCCCTTCTGTTCCAAATGGAACATACTCTGAAGACAGAAAAATCTGCCAACTATCCATCTGCCGGGAGGAGCTAATTACATCTATTTAGGACTAGCATTACACTTAGCATATTTGTTGTGGAATTTCGGTTGCCGACTTTGTGTCACCATTGCACAATAAAGTACAGTACAATGTTAGTGAAAGGGGGTTTTCACAAACCACATTCATTCCAACTGTAGAAGTAAACAATCATCAGCGGATTATGGACATGTTGCAGATGCTCAAATCAATATCATATTCTATGTGTTGCTGAAATGCAGAGGATTTGCCCTGTAGTCTGGTCATTGCAATGCAACATCTGAGATATGTGGATGTAGCCACAGCAAAATATGAATGTGAAACATGCAAATTTAATTTTACATTTTCTAAATGGAATTTTAACGCCAGTTTATATCATAATTCTTAAGCTTTGTGTGAATCAAGCCTCAGTCCACAATCATGAGAATCTTCCATCATTCAACATCTCAATGCATTTCGTATACGTAGCAATACTAGAAGGCTCAATTCACACAGAATTTTTTTGAAAATAAAAAAAAAAAAATTACGTATATAATGCAGCAAAAATCCAAACGACAACCTCCGCTTTCTGCGGCTTTTGTTTTCCTTCCTGATGCAGAATACACGGTGTTTTAAACATGCGGATTAGCCTTTTTCCAATCGGACTAATTTGAGGCATTTTCTGAATTGTCCTGCACTTCTGTTTTTCACACGCTATGTAATGCTTAACACAACTCAAAAATCTACTACTTAAAAATATAATGGCACTCAAGTGAATGAACTCGGAATCTTTGACACGTTACTGTCCTTATGTTCAGCTGAAAAGGTCCCCGACTAAAATGTCAAGATGTGGAACTCTTATTGGCATTATGTGTCTTATTTTGGAGTCCTGATGTAAAGTGGCAGATTTGTATTAGGCCATGTTCACACGGCTTAAAATGGGCCATATTTTGGTCCGTAATTACGCACTGGAGTGCGCAAATTACGGGCTGAAAATGGCCCATTCATTACGGTAATTCACAGTCTCATAGAGAACTATGGATTACGTCTCCTCTCCCTGCTCGGCGAATACGCCGAGGGGGGATATAATTCACATGTCACTTTCTAGCGTATACGCGCCGCTAGCAGTGATTCTCTTTGGGCCGGCGAGGTGCCGGCCCCCCGCTCCTGCCCCCGGCCACACGCCGTAATTGCGGGGCGTAATTACGCCCTGCAGTTAAGCCGTGTGAACATAGCCTTAGGTGCGCAGTAGGTGTGTGTATATGTGTGTGGATGTCAGGCCTGCCAGTGTAGGCTTGCTGCGAGTTGCAGTGCACCAGTGCAGGAATCAACCACAGACACTTTTCTTGCAGGCTTTACTCGTAGCTCAGTGCTTATAGAATGTTACACTTTCACACTAGTACAGAACAGTCAGGATATGGCCACACAACAGTGACTAAATGGAAGCGGATACGAATTACAGAATCTGACCAGTATTTTATCATCTTTCGAGCGGTGGGGGGCGGTTTCTGTCCGGTTTGTGGATTCAGTCGTCCTCTAACAATTGAAAAGTACATTTCCCACCTGAAAGCCAGGTGGAAGAGTGTACACGTTCAAAGTTTTTTTGATGGTTTTCAGCTTTAAAATCCAACCTGTGTAGACTAAAGCTTGGATTTTCTATTGAGAAATACGGGGATGGTTTTTCAAATTCGGAAATCGTCTGGGGGAAAAGAAAAAAAAAAAAAAAAAAAAGGACTGAAAACCCTTGCTGTGTGGATGTACCTGGTATGTTCACACGATGTACTGCGGTGCGTACAGTACATCATGTGTTTTGGGAGCTCCCGCTAATACACGCGTACTCCTGTGGCGTGGAGAGGCTGCCAGCCCACCGGCACCAAAGACATGCATTACTCGCGGCATGTCACTTATCTCCCCGCGCATACAATACGGTCGTATTGAACGAGCAGGAAGAGGAGGCGCAATTCATAGTTCTCTATAAGAGCTATGAATTACCGTAATTGTAGCGCATTTCCCTGTGTATTAAGCGCAGTATGCCACGAAATACGCCGCAAAATGCGCCCCATAATAAGCCTTGTGAACATCAACCAACAGTTTGCACTCTTCCTGTCCTTTATACTTAAACTCTGGATGGAACAGTCTCTTGCAAATCCCTCTTCTTCACACTGCAACTCTGGGAGAGACAGTATCTCGTTCTACACACAGAGCGAGTCTCTCTTACCAGACTGCCATGATGCTTCTCTCATTCTCTATCTTTTTTCTCTTTTTCTGTGAGTGTCTCTAGGGCCAGTGCAAGGGGCAGCCTGCCCTTGAGCCTTAGTCGTTTTAAGGTCAAGGAATCTCCTCTGCTGGAACTAAAAACTAAATATGGAAATAGAACTCACTAAACGCTCCTTCTCTTTTACTGGACAAACCCCCTCCCTTTTAACTGTTAATGACCAACAACCCCTCCCCTTATCTCACACCGATTGTGATATCTTAAAGCAGCTACACTCCCTAAATAAGGTGTTTAGTCATATTCGACTATATACACAATGGATGTACATGTCGAAAGGGGTAGTCCCACCCTCTAGATCAGGCGTCCTCAAACTGCGGCCCTCCAGCTGTTGGGAAACCACAACTCCCATCATGCATTTATATAATCTATAACAGTAGCAATGAGGATTGAAGTTCCCAACAGCTGGAGGGCCGCAGTTTGAGGACGCCTGCTCTAGATCAATAATCCTCATGATTTTATTTTAATTACTAATAAAGCAAGAATGAAATGGGTACACATAAGAGTAGCATAGAAAAGTAATCACATTTTAATTTTACAAACAAGACAATTTAATTTCTTAATAAACTACACCAACCTGTGATTTTGAAATGCCTTTTTCCTGGTAGCCTACTAAGGCTTTTTCTAGTCCTAAATAGAAACCAACCTAAAGCTCAGGCTCCAGCAGTGCAGTCTAGGTGCACTGGCCACCTGGGATATCTCCAGCTAAAGCCTGGCTGCACAGGGGCACATTGTCTCAATTATGCTATAATTGTATAAATAGATTAACTGCTTAGAACGCCGCTAAGAACCTCATAAGCCTGAAGGAATTTGTGCCATTTAACCCCTTGGTAAACAAGACAGGGCAAGTGTATCTTTCAAAAGCGGTCAATGGCTAGCAAGCAGGAGGTTGCTTGAATAAGAAAAGCAAAGTAATAGGTTACTGGTGCTAGCGGTTAGCTTGGCATTACATATAGCTACGGAGCAGAAACCAGTCACCTAGTATTAAATGACGCTCATACACCACAGATTTTCTGTCGGATAAAGGCTTGAGAGGGGAATAAACTGCTGAAAGGGTGAATCTCTTGTGAGAACACATTATCGGGCATTTGAAATCCAATGTGCCCAAAATGTAACATGCCGAACATCCCCTGACACATGCCATCAGTAAATTGTCAGGTTTGGTCATTGTCCATCTAACGAAGGGGTGCACAAATGCAGGTCAGGGGCCACATGCGGCCCCTTAGTCACCAGGACACAAACATGCTTTGTCTTCGTTTTTCAGAGAGGAATATTCCTCTTTTGACAGCTTGATTCAACTGTTGGCATTGTTATTGGGGGGCACCGTATGGCTTTCACTGTTATTGGGGGGGCACTGTATGGCTGGCACTGTTATTGGGGGGGCACTGTTATAGTGGGCACTGTATGGCTGGCACTGTTATTGGGGGGCACTGTATGGCTGGCACTGTTATTGGGGGCACTGTTATAGTGGGCACTGTATGGCTGGCACTGTTATTGGGGGGCACCATATGGTTGGCACTATTTGCTGTTTTTAAGCAACCTAGACAATTATGACAAAACTGGTTTGTGTATTATCCCTGTCTTTCTTCCTCAAAGGAGTATTTATTTGTGACACAACCATGGCAGGTGCACAAATTATACCATAAAAAATGTCTGATTCAAAACTCCAAAGAGGAAATGATTAACTGGAGAGGAGGCTACATACAGCACGTTTGCTGTTCTCTCTAGTTATAGTTGTGAAACAGCCACATCTCTAATCCCCAAAACTACAATGAAAACAGGCACCTCATATCCTTTTTTCTGGAGTAGGTGACCCACCTCCCTCCCCATTCTGATCTCTAGGAGTCCCTAAAGTGGAACCAAGATCTCTCAGCCATTTTGGATATTTACGATAAAGGTTTCAGACAGGGAATACCTCTATAAGATTTACTGCGATCACTGGTGAATCCCCTGGCAGGCCCCCGCGCTGCTGTGGGCCCCGGAGCAGTGCCGTTGCTCCCCGGGGCCCGTCCGCCGCATCCGGTCCCTGAATGCCCGGGCCCTGCGTCCCGATCGCTCCGAGACAGTCCCCGGCTCCCGGGGCTACGCGGTGTCAGCGGAGCCGAGCGCCGCGTTCCGCTGATCTCCCTGGCAGGCCTAAGGCGTTAGGCCTTCAGCCTGCCAGGCACCGGCCCCTACTGTTGACATAGGCGCGCGGTGATGTCACATCACCGCGCCGCCTATGCAGGGCGGCAGTAGCCGGCGGAGAGCGGCCGGGAGCAAGGTAAGTGGCTGTCTGTTTGGTTTTTTTTGTGTTTTTTTAAACTATCTAGGGGAGGCTCGGACTACCTAAATACTAAAGGGGACCCCTGACTACCTAAAGGGGGGCCCTGACTTCCTGCACACAAGCTAAAGGAGATCCCTCTCTGCACACTAGCTAAAGGAAGGCCCTAACTGCCTGCACACTAGCTAAAGGAAGGCCCTAACTGCCTGTATACTACCTAAAGGGGGGTCCCTAACTGCTTGCAGCCTATATAAGGGGGGCCCTAACTACCTACAGCTTACCTAACTGGGGGAAACCACCTACCTACAGCCTACCTAACTGGGGTCCACCAACCTAACTGCAGCCTATCAACTTGCCTAACTGGGGCCTGCTTATCTAACTGGGGCTCCTTACCTACTCACCCGTGGCTAGGTACCCACCAACGTACCTGGGGTCGGCCTACCAACTTATCCAGCGGGGGTCTACCTACCCAAATAGGGCCCCATCTAGTTACCTGGGGCCTTTCCCATTTGACTACGTACCTGGTAATATAATTGAGAGGGAAGCAACCCATAGTTGTAGCATTATCTCCAGGGGGTTAGTCCTCTCCCCACCCTCCAACCCCTTAGGATACTATACCTCTAAGTTATGGCCTGTACCCGCTCTCCCCACCCCTGGGCAGTTTGTACAGAGGTGGGAATAGGTAAAGAGATGCTGGAAAATTGAGGATTCTAAGATATTTGTGTGTAATTTCTGCAGGAATGAGTTGTGGCCGGGACAAGTCATCATGGTGGTGTGGAACAGAAGCAGAAGAAAAGGGAATAAGAACGACTCATGAGAGAAGAGAACTACTCAACAGATATAAAGTCTCCGGTGAGTCCCTGTTTCAGGGGTTATTTTACTTCTATATTGGTTTCAGTGTTTGGTTCACTGTAATGTGATGTGACCCTAGCTGGTGTCGGACCACTATGTGGTCTCTATATGGCGGTGTTGTGGGTTATACTGAGCTGGGGGTGCCCTTTCTATATGGTGGTTTGTAGGTTAAAACCTGAGGGAATCTGACCTCTATGTGGTCCCCTATATGGCAGTGTTGTAGGTTATCCCTGAGCTGTGTCGGACCTCTATGTGGTCTCTATATGGGGGTTTTGTAGTTATACCTGAGCTGGTGTCTGACCTCTATGTGGTCTCTATATGGCGGTGTTGTAGGTTATACCTGAGCTGGTGTCGGACCACTATGTGGTCTCTATATGGCGGTGTTGTAGGTTATACCTGAGCTGGTGTCTGACCTCTATGTGGTCTCTATATGGCGGTGTTGTAGGTTATACCTGGGCTGGTGTCTGACCTCTATGTGGTCTCTATATGGCAGTGTTGTAGGTTATATTGGCATTAGTATAGGGGGTAGTGTACATGTGTCCCTGATTGTAACAGTGAGGAACACCTGACCCTATATAGGAGTTAGATTTTTAACTTTCTTGCTGGTGTTTATTTTAGAAGGTGGTGAGTTGCGTGACCAAGGGAAACGTGGAGGGGGATATTGTATGTGGGTGGAGGGGGATTTTGTATGTGGGCCGGTGGGTGGATATGGATGCAGCTACTTAGCCATGTGTCTATGATATGTTAGACTGACAAATGTGTGACTAACTTGATTTTGTACTACACAATACAGATCTTTTTTTGCACACTGTATTATGTGGTAATATGGGGCATTTATGTCCGAGAGGCCGGTAATATTTTCATGTACAGTAGGGTGGGCCCCAGACCCCCCAGTCCGACACTGCCTGGAGAGATACCATGTGGCCCCGGGATCAAAGAATATTGTGCACCCCTGATCTATTGTATATGGCCATCTAGAGTTCTCTATACTATGGGTAAACAAATGTGTATTAGGTTTATACATATCTTACACAGAGGATTTTATGGCTCAATGTATTATAGCGGCAGTGAATACAGTGCTGGATATGGCACAACTGGACGTTTTGTGATCTTACATGCATGCGCTTAAATCGATGAACTAAACTTTTTTGATCACCAAATGCTACTGGTAGGTAAGCTCCTGGCCACTCTATTGGTTGATCGCCATTCCATAGATTTGTTTTCTTCTCAGAGTACAACTTAAGAACAATTTAAAAAAAAAAAAAAAAAAAAAAAAAAACACAACACTATTTGATGAGATACCACTGGGAAAGAAACAAGTAATGGCAAAAGTGCCCAAAATGTCACAACAGCAAGCAACAAACAAGTAGGTAAGCCAATTCCTTCAGTGACATGATTACTTGCTTCACACCCCTACAAATGAGAATTCTCCTTCTGGCATGAATATTGCCAATTCCTTGTGGGTCTGAGGTTTTGGGAATAATGGGTATTCCAGCTACAACATAGCTTGTGAGCAACAGTGATTAGCTTTTAACATCCGGGAAAAGGTAAAATGTAGACCATTACCAAATAGATTACTATTTTGATTTTGCTTTGTTCAGGAGATGAAGATTTTATCTACAGCTAGTGTACACAACTTTCTCTGGTTACTGACCACCTCTCTGCTCTGACTGATCCAACCTGCCAGTCCGTCAACTCAACCATGGCGAGTCACTCTCCGAGTCTTATCTCTGGCACAGAAGCTCGTTTACCTAACTTATTGACAAGTTTTAAGCCCAAGAACTCTGTAGCCTTGTACACTACAGGTTATAAACCTCCTGCAGTCATGTCACTTTAACAGGAATAGCTGAGCAGGTATACCAATCACTGCTATAGACCCACCTACAGCCTACCCAGGAAGTGCGAGTCCGAAGCTGCCTGTGAAACAGTATGGTAAAGAAGAAAAAAAAAAAAAAGTTACCCCAAAGCCATGACGTTTTTTTTTTTTTTATTTTTTTTTTTTTTAATTCAAATATATTCTTTGCTATCATTGGATATAAAAAGAACAAACAAGAATATCATTAAGACATTGCAGGAAATACAATTCAAGAACGTATAATCACAAATGTGACAATAGGTTTCGGTATAACAATAAAGTAAAACATTCTAAAACAAATATTCGTATTTTTAATTTTTTTACTATAAAAACGCAAACTTGAGAGTCAGGTGAACATCAGAAAATGGGCAGTAGGTAGAAATGGAGAGGCCCACTCCTTGCTGTGCAGCAAATACATATGTAGCTACTTAGGGAGTATGTTGTGATTTAAATGGGAAATGTAAGCAGTAAACCAAGGTCCTAACCATGAGGAATCTAGGATATATTCCTTTAAAGCAGGCTAACACCTTTTCATACAAATCGTAGCTAGACCCAATGTTAATGACTTCTGCAATATTTGGGCTCACTGGGTTCTTCCTAATTTCCTGTGATATCTAGGCGAGCTGCATATAGAATGTAAGGCTAGGTTCACACGGTGTATTTGCAGGGCGTAAATACCCCCGCAATTATGCCGTGTGACCGGGCGGGGGCGGGAGACTGGCAGGGGGCCGGCAAAATTCGCGGCCCATAGACTTGAATTGCCAGCGGCGCGTATACGCCGCTAGTAATTCACTTCAATTATCTCCCCGCCCGGGGGCTTCGCCGGGCGGGGAGAGGGGGACTTTAAACCATAGTTCTCTATTGAACTGTGAATTACCGTTATTAATGGGCCGTTTTCGGCCCGTATTTGGCGCCACTCACGGCGCGTAAAATTTCGGACCGAAATACGGCCCATTTTAAGCCGTGTGAACATAGCCTAACAAGTCAATAACCTATATTTAGGAGGGATCTCATCTATCACAATTAAGAGAATTGGGAGACCATACCCATCAGAAGCAAATTAGCTTTATAATTGACATATGGACTACAGTGTTATCCCATGAAAAGATATAATACAATATTTACAAAAATGTGAGGGGTGTACTAACTTTTGTGAGATGCTGTATGTCAGGGGCCCCTTTTACAAAGGGTTTGGGATTTTTTATGTCAAACTCACACTGTCCCTAGAGCAACAGTACTGCTATGGACATGCAAAGTCCACTGTTCTGTATTTTCTAACGGCACAAATGTACCACACGCTGCTTCCATTCCCAGCAGTATCGGCCCATATAGCGCAGCTCATTCTGGCCACTCAGATTTAATGCAAGCACTGATTTATAGATATAGGTCTGCTCAGTCTGTTAAAAGTTATTTCTGATGCATTAGTTACATTATTAGGGAGTGAGTGCTCTAAGGGCTCATCCTCGCGGCAAAGGACAAATACCGGTTGGTTTTCTCCACGATGAGCCATCCCCCTTCCCATTAATATGTTCATATTCTGCCCGAAAACCGGACGGAAGAATGAACATGTTCTATGTTTGAAAAACCACCGGGCGGAAAAACTTGTGCAATGGGGACTGCTGCACGGGTTTTCCATAGAAGTGCAGTGTGTTAGTTTGCCGCCGGTTTTTCGGACGGTCTGCAAAACCGCAAACCGTCTGAAAGACCGGCCACAAACTGGTGCCATGGGGACATGGCCTAATTGGGCCACTGCCTCTTGCCTTTCCCCAGTCAAAGACTTTGGCCACAATGATTAGCTTTAAACAAATAGGTAAAGGTAAATAACTTACCAAATACATCGTTCTTTTTATCTTGCTTTGGTCAGGAGGTAAAGAAAATTTTATTTCCTCTTAGAGTACCCAAGTTTCTCTAGTTACAGACCACGTCTCCCCGCCACTTTCTCCTCTGTCTCCAACCTGATTGATCTAAGTTGCCGTCATTCAGTTCGACCATAATGAGTCACTCCCTGCAGAATCTTATCTCTAGCACGAAAGTTTGTTACATGGCTGGACCATTGTAAACCTAGCACTCCTCACCCTTCGTCTCCCCCATACACCTTAATAGATTGTAAGCTCTCACGAACAGGGTCCTCACACCTCGTGTCTCATCTCTAAGTACTTTTAATGTCTGTACGTATACCCTCTAAATTATAAAGTGCTGCGGAATTTGTTGGCGCTATATAAAGATTATTACCCAAATTAATGACAAGCTTCCACCCTTTAGAGCTCTGTAGTCTTGTGTACTACATTTTATAAATCTCCAGCAGTCATGTTACTGTAACAAGAATAGCTAGGAACAGCAAAGCTGATATGTTAGTCACTGCTATAGACCCACCAACAGTAACCAGGAAGTGAGGGCCTGAAGCTGGCTATTGCTTTGAAGAACTGCATAGTGAGGAAACCCTTTTAAGCAATCCTCACTGCCATCAGAGCACACAGACACAAACCACAAAATAAAGATTAAAAAAACACTTTTTTTAATTTACATAAATCAGTCACATATTACTTGTCAATATGTTGAAAAGTAGTACCCCTTTACTCATTTTTGTGTTACAACATTACACTTCCACATCCTGTGCACATACAAACAGATCATTTTTCCTGAAATTCCAGTATGGGAAGCCTTACACAGGTTAGGTTAAGTAAACATGGTGTCACCTTCACAGACATAATGAACCAAAACAAGTTCTCTACAGGATGTCACTCTTAGGTATGCAAAATAATTGGTGCAGTCCCATGACTAATTGCTTGCATGACTTAGGACACCAGCACCTTGGCGTGTAGTATTTTTGCATTTTGCAGCATCATCGAGGCACACTCATTTTTGTTGTCATTTTGAGAAAAATATAGCATTAAAGGGGTTTTGCCACGAAGTAAAATTGACATGGGAAGCTTGCAAATGAAAAACATTTTCACCGTTCATTATTATTAAAAATTCTGCACCGTTTTTGTTTTAGCTGCTCCTTTAGTGATCCATTGTTTACAGCTCATCTCCAGGGAATACGACCAGGGACTAGAGCTCCTCAGTCCTGGTCAGACATCACTTCTCCTCTCAGGCAGCTACTGAGTGTTCAAACCCCAGGTGCTGTCACTCTACTCCCATCCTCTGTACTCCTTAGTAATTAGTCAAACAGTGCAAATAAATAAAAAAAGAAACCTGAATCAGGTTTGTGCATTGATAAAGGGGAAAAAAAAAAAAAAAACCCAAAAAACACAGGTTTGGTTCCTGCAGGGATTTGAACCGATGACCCTTGTGCCTGGAGGCAAAAACTTACCTCTGAGCTACTCAATGCTTTACATAAACAGACCTCTCTTTGACTACAGAGAGGAAAGACATGCTGATGTCATCCTGCTGGGTCACATGATATACAATTCAAACAAATCACACACGCCCCCTTCTGAGCACACAGAGCTGAAGAGCTGGATACAGGAGGCATGAAATGAAATTGTGGCAAAACCCCTTTAAAGTAGACAGATCTAAACAAAATAGCTTAAAGGGGTTCTCTGCTATAGAAAATCTGTTTTTAATCAAATCTACTAATTCTGGTTAAATTGAGCGGGGTCTGATCAGACTACTTATCTCTTAGCCAGAGGGTAGTCCAATTATAAAAAAAAAACATCTCTCACTCTGAAGGACCTGTCCTGTATTACACAGACAGCCTAGTGATGTGAATTGGGAACATGTAATGTTTGAGTTTTCCTGTGGTGTGGGCTGCAGGAAAATGAAACACTGTCAGGATTCCCCACAGCTGACTTAAGGATTTAAAAGGGAATGTGTTATAAAAAAAAAAATGACTTATTGTTTAACTCATGTTTTTATATGTTAAACATTTAAGAATTTTTGGTCATTTTTTTATTTTTTATTTTCCATATCATGTTTAATATTTTTTTAAAAATTCTTTTTTAAAGGGGTTGTCTCGCTACAATGATTGGGTTTTAATTAAAAGATCTTTAAAAAACAAGCAGCTTTGCAATATATGTTCATTACAAATGTCCTACTGATTTTGAGCTAGCCCTGTTCATAGGAGTGCATCAGCTTCTCAAATTTCTATAGCAGCCTGACTGTTGATCCTTATCTTAACTGGCTGTCAGGTCTGAATGACTCATCACCTTTGAAGACAGGTCGGAGCAGAGGGGCCCCTCCCGCACAGAATGCTTCTGTAGTGGAGGGAGGAGGAGGGAGGACTCTGGCTTCTATGTCCCTGCTGCCTGGATTAACCCTGTGTGTGCCTGCTTCCTCCTGCTCTCTACACAGATTGAGCAGAGATTAGGCTGATCAATAGATGTGACAGCAGTGACCCTGTTTGTTACTATAATCATGATGTCTGTGGAGCTGTAACTATAATAATACTATACAGATTGTGAACAGTTCATGCTGTACTAGGGACACATCCTGAGTAACACTCTGCAGCTTCCCTGCCTCTGTTCTGAGAGGGTTTGTTTGTTGTTGCTGGAGATGTGGAGATATGTAAGCTAAGCAAGGGTATAGGAACACTTGCAGCCCCTTGTTCTGCTATTAGCAATCATAACCCTCGCAGGCACACACAGGGTTAATTGCAGCAATCCCCTGCTTTATCGAATTTACATTTACGGCGGTAGCTCCCTGTGTGCAGGGGAGGGGAAGAGGGGGGGGGGAAAGGAGAAAAGCTAACGCCCCTAAATTTTTCAACTCCCTTCACAACAAGGCTGAAAGCTTTTTAAATGAGACAACCCCTTTAAGTCCTGCGTTGCCTTTTGGGCCCACTAGGCCCAATAATCCTTGACAAATTCCCGTTGTGTAGAGGGGATTTTCAGTAGTCGCTGTAATTGTACAAGCAAGGTTAGACTAAAGGGCACCCAAAGTGAGTAACAAATCCCCCACGGTTTCCCCTTTTTAGGCCAGGGCCCCTATGGTCCCCTTCCCCCGTACGCCACCGGGGGCATGCGGCGTGGGGCTGCTTGCCGGGTGCGGGCGAAATGTTTGCCGGCGGAATTTTTCCTAGCCGTGCTCCTGCTCTTCCCACCCCCTGCTGGCCGTTATGCGTTCCCCCGCTCCCTGAAAATTTAAAGGGCTAGCTGCCTGTAAAAGGTTATTTTGGCGTGCCCCCATTATTGGGACACCTCCTTTGTTCCGCGCGGATCTTTAGTGTCTATTGCCTTAGAAAGTGTTCCAGATCTATTCCGTTACTTTCTGTGTACTGTACCGTTGCCCCTGTCCCTTCCAGACCTTTACCGCCTGTCCTGCCCTTTTGCCCGTCCCCGACTAAGGTTTGGCTGACGATTCTTTCCTCGTACACCCCAGAAAGCCCCCGCAAGCAATGCAGGGATAGGACCTAGAGATCCCCTTTTTTAACAACCCAAACCCATTGCGGAGGCTCTGGTGAACACCGGGACCTTCTTAGTTCCCCTCCCCCCGGGGCAGCTTCTACCTCACTTGCGATGGTCTACCCCGGCATCCTCAAATGCGGCCCCCCCAGCTGTCGGGAAAAAAGCTTCCATCATCTTTTATATAATCTATAAAAGTGGGAATGATGGGAGTTAGTTCCCCAACGTGGAGGGCAACAGTTTGAGGATGCCT
>JAODAL010022595.1:0-64370 GCA_025379985.1 Phyllomedusa bahiana
CTTAATTAACCCCTGGATGAAAAATTGCGAAATAAATTTGAGCAGCCAAAAATTAATTTGGTATTTGTATTGTAAAAACGCTGTTTCTTTAAATGAATACACGGGAACTGGCTTAGATCCCACTTGGATATTGAATGTATATGCAGCTGCAGTGGACGCACACTGGATTTCAGATCCAATACCCCAAAAAATTAGACATAGAACATTAAGAGAACAGTCTCTGAGACAAGCTGAGACACCCCACAGAAATCGCTATATAAAAATCAATTCTTCAGTAAGAGCTATCAGCCGCGGCAGCACCTTCCCTGATCAGTACAGTGAGAGGAGTGTGAGCTCCCAGCGTCGCGCCCGGACTTATATAGTGCGGTGACGTCACAGAATCCCGCCGGTCTCTGATTGGCTTCATCTCTGCACATGTCATGCAGGCTATGCCCTTCTTCCTCCCAGATTGCTTTGCCCCATGTAGCGCCATGTGCTCGCAGCCATTTTATCAATCAAAAGCACACTTTGTTCACCCGAAGTACCCCAAAGTTCGACTTCGTTCAGAACCGAAGTTTTCCTGAAATTCTAAACGAATTCCACTTCGTTAGAATCGATTCGCCCATCTCTAGTGATAACACCTATTATAAAATTATCCATTTCAGGAAGTTCAAAACTTATTACTTGATAATTTGAATCAAGCAGTAACTGGCAATATTATTACCAAAAAAGAAAAATATTTCATATACATTCCAGAACCTAACATACCTTTTTTTTACTTCCTTCCCAAGATACACAAGAATCTAAAAAACCCCCCTGGATGCCCTATCATATCAGGGATCAATTCTAGCACCAGCCAATTATCACATTTCTTAGATCTTCACCTCCAACCTCATGTAATCAAGTTGAAAAGTCCCCTTAGAGATTCAGGTCATCTTATTCAGTACTTGACAGATTTGCCACCTAATTCTGAATATATTCTAAATACAGCGGATGTCACCTCACTTTATTCAAATATTCCACATGACTTGGGTATTAATTGTGTCAGAAACCTTTTGGAAAATAATACCAATTTTTCAAACGAAAAAAAGGCTTTCCTAGTGAAAAGTCTAAAATTCATTCTGGAAAATAATTATTTTAAATACAACGACACTACCTATCACTATGTAAAAGGCACTGCCATGGGGACCAGAATGGCACCCTCTTATGCCAACATTTTTATGGGAGCCTTTGAGGATCAATATATATACGGCCAACCACAATATATGCAGTATATCACCTTGTATAAAAGATACATTGATTACCTGTTTTTCATATGGTCGGGACCTGTTATTATGATTCCAGAGTTCATCAATTTCCTAAACAACAATACTTCAGTTCACTGCTAATCATAGCCCGCATTCTATTGTTTTTCTGGACCTAAATGTTACACTCAAAAAGGACAGATTCATTACCTCTACTCATTTCAAAAAGTAGATTCCAACACCTATATTCAGTTTGAAAGTGCCACTACAACCCCTTTGGTAATCAATACCCTTACGGTCAGTTTAAAAGGGGGGTCCAAAAAAATTGCACAAAGAGAGGAATTTTTAAAACCAAGAAAAATTCCGGGGAAAGCAGATTTAAAGGGAAAAAAAGGGTACCCAAAACACTTTTAGAATACGCCATGATAGAACATCAAACTCCCCCAAAAAAGACTGTCTAACCAAAAGAATACAGAGGAACAAAACATAGCCAAAAAATTTCAAAATTTTTTACAGACCCAAAAATAAAACATTCTCTTACACCCAATTAATTTTTCCCTCTTTTCCAAAATAAAAACAAATCCTTCCCAAACATTGGTATCTATTGAAAAAAGATCCTTTTCATTCCTGTGATCCCGAGAACCAAATCTGATTTCAGGACTCCGAACATCAAAAATAACAGCTCCCCGTCGAGTGAAAACCAACCCCAAAAACGTCAAAACAGTCCCCTGCAACAGGCAGTTTTGCTCGGACCCCTCTGTCTGTGTAAATCTATTTTTGTAACACCCAAATAAAACCTCTACAAACACAACATCACCTATCCTATTAAGTTCCACGTTTCCTGTAAAAGTTCTTTTTTAATTTATTGATGAATGTTCTTTCCACACAATACTTTTCAGGGCTACCTCCACTCCATACAACTAAATGGCCACAGGGCCCGCGTTAAGAAAGGGGACATAAAACAAAGCGTGGCTTTACACTGCAACTAGCACTCAACAAAATTTTTATGACCTGAAGATCACTCCCCTTTATTAATTCCGATTAACACACCATAGATTCCAGACATTGCAAAAAAAAAGATGTTCTGGATTTATAGATTAAAAACTTTGCAACCCAAAGGTCTGAATGATATGATGGAACTTATACGCTAGAATTAAACCACTACCCTCGTTTTAGTTCTAAAGGATCGACCATCTCTTCGTCATCTAGGGTATACATATATGATCCCTGTACTGAACGTCATTTAGTCAAACATTGTAAATTCCCTCTATAAGAACTTTTTCTATAATGTTGTATTTTAGAACATCCGCTCTTTGTGATAATATACGTAAAAAAAAATTGTATTTTGGTATGTAGGGTTAAATACAATGTTTAGTTCCACATAGTTGACCTACGCTTTAATAATCTTTCCATAACAATTGCCTTTTTCATAGTGCTATCACATTTTCTTTTTTTAGAGCAGCTCCCTAACTAGGGATATTCAACGACACTCGTTGTTCTAGCCTCTCCATCGCAGCTTCACATTTAGCTTAATAACTAGATGTTCACATTTATTTTCCATTTATTTTTCCATAGAGAGTAGCTCTCGTTATCATTGGTTGGTTTAGAGTACCCGCCTCATTCGGATCGGCTAGTACAGCTTTATTGCTGAATATTCGCGTCACAGCGCCTTCTGCATTTTCCTATTCACTTTCCCATAAAGAGTAGCTCTCTCAACTATTGGCCGTTCATAATACCCACTTTTTTCTGATTGGCTATTTTAGTCTTACACTGACACGCGCCCTGAACTCCTTTCCCATGTTATTTCCCATAGAGAGTAGCTCTCTCTACTATTGGCCAGTTCTTAATACCCGCTCCATCCTGATTGGCTATTTCAGTTTTACACAGATAAGCGCCCTGAATATTTTCCCATGTTATTTCCCATAGAGAGTAGCTCTCTCTATCATTGGCCAATTCATAATACCCGCCTCTCTCTGATAGGCTAGATCAGTTCTCCATTCATTTATCTATACTAAGCGCCCCTAATATTTTTACATGTATTTCTACATAGGAAGTAGCTCCTTCTCTGATTGGCTGGTTCGTAATACCCGCCAGTAATCTCATTGGTCCAAATAATAGTAAACTTATTTTTACCGTATCTCATAGGATATACCGTTTTTATTAGTTCTTTCACTCCAATCTCATACCATATAGACCCAATTCAAGTTTCAGCACGTTCATGGATAATAATACACAACAAATTATTAACTGAAAGGGTTTATTTAATAAAAATTTCTTTTATAAACGGCAACACCGATACATCTTCTTCTTATACACATCTCTAGTAAATAATACATTTCTCACTCTTTTTTTTTTCCAGTATAATCATTCTTGTAACCTTTTATTATGTTTTTATCACTATTTTATGTTTATTCTATAAATGTATATACCACATAAAAATGTATGCTAAAAATGTACGCCAAATGTAAAATGTAAGCAACACTTCTCCTTGCCGTAGCGAATTCTCCTCGGAGATCTCCCGGCTGGAAAAGACTAACACCCGTATTGCTGATTGATGTATCGCTCCTCCAATCGTATACCGACACGACTATCTCTTTTCCTTTAAAAGCCTGTCACTGATGATCTTGATTGACAGCTCATCCAACTAGTCGGCTCCTTTGATATGCTGATTGACATCTCAGTCGACCTATACAAAAAATATCATCCATTTAAATATCACAGTAACTTTTACTACAGCATTACCCTTGAGAAAGTGCATGTATACGGCAGGAAACGCGTTGGGTTTTTTATTGTCCTGAGTTTTTAATTGTGTGAGGGTCTACTACCCCTGCGCCTTTTAAGAATTAAAGACATTTTTCTATAAGTCAGAACCTTGGCTGTTTCTCAATTCCACGTGCGACAGGTCCGCCATTTTACCTTTTTATCTGCTGTGAGATACAGCTATAATTATGGTCCTTTGGAACAGAAGTGTGGCTTTTAAGTGGCATTTCTCCCTCACAATTTTAAATAGTGGATGAGAAGTCATATTTATAATTGTTTGGGGTCATGTTGCTGTGAGATAAAGCAATAATCATGGTCCTTTGGAACAGAAATGTGGCTTCTAAGTGGCATTTCTCCCTCACAATTTTTAACAGTGGCTGAGAAGTCATTTTTTATAATTTTTTGGGTTATGCTGCTTTGAAATGCAGCAATACTACAGGTCCTATTATAAAAAAATGTTGTTTCTAACAGACATTTGTTCTTCACAATTGTCCAAAGTGGCTCAAGGGTCATGCTTTGAATTTTTGGGGGGGCATTTTGCTGCGACATGCAGTTATACTACAGGTCCTATTATAAAAAATTTTTTTTGTTTCTAACAGACATTTGTTCTTCACATTGTCCAAAGTGGCTCAAGGGTCATGCTTTGAATTTTTGGGGGCATTCTGCTGTGACATGCAGCTATACTACAGGTCCTATATAAAAAAAATGTTGTTTCTAACATACATTTGTTCTTCACAATTGTCCAAAGTGGCTCACAAGGGTCATGCTTTGAATTTTTGGGAGCAAATTGCTGTGACATGCACTATACTAAGGTCCTATTATAAAAAAATGTTGTTTCTAAAAAGACATTTGCTCTGCACAATTGTCAAGAGTGGCTCAAGGGTGATGGGGCTGTCAGAAACAGGAATAGGTAGGACACTGTTAATGGACACATATTGCAAAATGACTTGTTTTTGCAAGATCTTTAACATAGCTATCAATCCCTGTATTGAGACAACCCATTAATACAATTAAAAAAGAGAAACAAAGACATGGTGGGATTCCATCCTATTTTAAAAATGTGTTTTCTAGAATTAAACTACTAAAAAACTTGCATGTACAAAATAGCTGGTAAAAAAATTCCTCTGAATTGTTCAAGGGAGGTACTGGAAAACTTGACCAGAGGACATGGAGTATGGAGCACGGACAGAGAACAAAGTACAGAGACAATTTCCCCCAGCACATTGAGTAAAATGAGAAAAAGAATGCCAAGAAAAAGGGCACCTGGGTGGAACAGGAGCGGTAACCACCAGCATTTCCAAGTGAAGCTCAATTGGTCCGCACTCATACGGAGGGGCAAGTGCTACCCAGGACAGGGACAGTATATGTTCAGTGAAACTAAAATGGTGGTTGAAAGACTCCTTTTTCCGTCACTTTTTAATCTGGGGTCATGTAAGTTTGGGGCTCATGCTTGGAGATGGCCCAGGAACAAAGGGGAATAAGGGGTCTCAGTTTTGCTCCTTCCAGTGAAGCAACCTGAAAAATGGTGGTTGAAAGACTCCTTTTTCCGCACTTTTTAATCTGGGGTCATGCAGGTTTGGGCTCATGCTGTGGCCCAGGACAGGTATAGCCCAATGTCCAGTGAAACAAAAAATGGTGGTTGAAAGACTCCTTTTTCCGGCACTTTTTAATCTGGGGTCATTCAGGTTTGGGGCTCATGCTGTGGCCCAGGACAGGGATAGTCAATGTCCAGTGAAACTAAAATGGTGGTTGAAAGACTCCTTTTTCCGGCACTTTTTAATCTGGGGTCATGCAGGTTTGGGGCTCATGCTGTGGCCCAGGACAGGGATAGTCTATGTCCAGTGAAACTAAAATGGTGGTTCAAAGACTCCTTTTTCCAGCACTTTTTAATCTGGGGGTCATGCAGGTTTGGGGCTCATGCTGTGGCCCAGGACAGGTATAGTCAATGTCCAGTGAAACTAAAATGGTGGTTGAAAGACTCCTTTTTCCGGCACTTTTTAAAGTCTAGGTGGGTTCATGCAAAGTAATTTGGGGGTGGACCCCATGCTGCATTCTCAGGACCAGGGGATATTCAATGTCCAGTTCAAGTAAAATGATGGTTCAAATCATACTGCCTTCTGGCATTTTTTAATTTGTGGTTCATGCAGGTTTAAGGGTCATGCTTTGGTGCAAGACAGGGATAGTGAATGGTCTGTGATTTTTTTTCTGTGGCTTTTATAACCTAAGTGTGTTGCCTAAGATGTAGCACGCATCCATTTGACTGTTGTGGATGTTAATTCCGGCTTCTCCAGCCCTTTTTGGGTGTAAGAATGAAGGTGTTGTTGCTCTCCCATAGACTTTAATGGTCATCGATCATAATCTACCATCGACCATCGAATATCTTGTCGATGATGGTCGGCTATCGACCATCGACCGATGTCGATGGCCAACGTAATCGCTCAACACTACAGGTGATACCAAACTTGTCGAGGTTTTGAAGTACTGTTCTAGTAAAAAATATAAAACCTTTCCTATTTTTCAAATTTTTGCTGAAATATTATTTTTTGTGATCAATAACTTCTTTTTTTAGTCTATGTACTCTGAGCGAAGACTCATTTTTTGTGGGCTGAAGTGTAGTTTTTATTGGTGTCATTTTGGGAGACAAGCAACATTTTGACCACTTTTTATTACAATTTTCTGGGGTGTAAAATGACCATAAAATCACAGTTTTGTTGTTTGGAATTTATTTCTTCTTATTTGTTCGGTGTATGGGGAAAATTATGTCATATTTTAATAGATCAAACTCTTATAAGTACAATAACACCAATTATGTGTAACAAAAGGAGGTGATTTGCACCTTTAATTTTTATTTATTCATTAACTTTTTATTGTTTGCCCTGTGTATATGGCAGTACAATTGAAATGGCAGGATGTAATAGGTATACTAACATGACAGCTACAGAAGTCTGCATAAGGCTTCTAGCTGCATGGTAGCTGCTCATCACCCCACTATTACGTTATGTGGGGCGATCGGGGGAAGGAATGGTGTGCAGCACCATTCATCATGCATCTAGAAGCTGCTGCGGTGATTGATGGGGCGTCTAAAGTGTTAACAGTAAGGATTGGAGCCAGCTCAGATCTCTACTGTTAGAGGCAGTTCCTGGCTGTACTTAAAAGGATTTTGCCACAATCTCATTTCATACCTCCTGTATCCAGCTCTTCAGCTCTGTGTGCTCAGAAGGTGGAGTGTGTGATTTGTTTGAATTGCATATCATGTGATCCTGCAGGATGACATAACCATGCCTGTCCTCTCTGTAGTCAAAGAAAGGTCAGTTTATGTGTAGAACTGTAAGTAGCTCCATTGTAGCTCAGAAGTAAAACTTTTGCCTCCAGGTACAAGAGTCCTCGGTTCAAATCCCTGCAGGAACCAAACCTGTGGATTTTATTTCTCTTTATTACTGCACAGACCTGATTGAGGTTTCTTTTTTTAATTTATTTGCACTGTTTGACTAATTACTAAGGAGTACAGAGGACAGGAGTAGAATGATAGCACGTGGGGTTTGAACACTTAGTAGCTGCCTGAGAGGAGAGGTGATGTCTGAGCATGTGCGACCAGGACTGAGAAGCTCTCAGCCCTGGTCGTATCCCCTGGAGACAAGCTGTAAACAATGGATTAATAAAGGAGCAGCTAAGACAAAAACGGTGCAGAATTTTTAATAATGAATGGTGAAACCCCTTTAACAGCCACCACTCACATGAGCTCATTCAATACACTCTTCACACTATTCAAACATATGTGTATATCCAAATGCATTAAGGGATTAAAGATTATAGTAAAATATTAACATCTGCATATACATACATGGTTTATTATTATTATTTTTATTATTATTATTATTATTATTATTTTTATATTATTATTATTATTATTATTATTATTATTAGGGCTTGTTCACACGGCGTTTTTGTGATCCGTTTTACGGATCCGCAAAACGGATCTAACAATTGTCAGTGTGATTAACATTGAGTTGAATGGCAAAAGAGCATCGCTGTTCCCACGGGAGATCAGCGATGCGCTTTTGAGAGCTCTCCTGCACTGCGCTTTTCGCATCCGCTTTAAGAATTGACATGTCAATTCTTATTGCGGTTTTACGCAAGTGAAAGCCCATAGGAGATAATGGAGTCCGCTTTTGGCACTTGTCCAAAAGCGCTCCACACTCCGGGTACGTAACAGCTGCGCTTTGCATCCTGAAAGCGGATGCGAAAAGTGCACTGGGAGGCTGGATGGGGATCGCTGAAGAGGTGTGCGGCGGCAGCGGGAGTGCAGGTGAACGGCGGGAGCGCAGGTGATGGCGGCGGCGGGAGCACAGGTGAGCGGCGGCGGGAGCAGAGGTGTGCGGCGGCGGGAGTGGAGGTGTGCGGCTGAGAGTGGAGGTGTGCGGCGGCGGCAGCGGTGATAGTATATGAATGGAGCTGGGGCTGAGACAGTATATGAATGGAGCTGGGGCTGAGACAGTATATGAATGGGGCTGGGGCTGAGACAGTATATGAATGGGGCTGGGGCTGAGACAGTATATGAATGGAGCTGGGGGAGAGAGAGAGAGAGAGAGAGAGAGAGAGGAGACTCTCTCCCTCTCTCCTTGTCCTTCTGAAAACGCATCCGTAAAGCGGATGCGTAAACCGCAGGTGAAAAAGCATTCAAAACGGAGCCAAATAAAGTATCCAATGCTGCGTTTTGCGGATCCGCTTTCCGGATGCGCTTTTCAAGTGCCAAAAACGGATCCGTAAAAAGGATCCAAAACGCCGTGTGAACAAGCCATTATTATTATTTTATTTATTTTATTATTATTGTTTAATTTTTACTTTTTATGATTTTCCTACGCCCACCTCTCACCCCCTGAGAATCAGAACAGCTCTTAGAAGGAAGTTTATTGACTTTTATACTGCACTTCTGCGCTATAACTGTGGCTATCAGCAGACCCTGTTACTGTGGAAAACAGCCCTAATGATGTGATAGTTGCCACTAATAGGGCTTTGCTTGGTCTAAGCTAAGTAGAACTGACATTGGACAACAGTCCAAGACTTATAAAGGCTGCATGCAGTGCTAATTGAGTTCATTCTGTTTATAGATCAAGAAGGCAGAAACATTAAATATAAATGTTTGGCTTCTCCATTGGTTGCATGTTCCTCAATGTTCTATGCTACAGCAGAATTTCATAAATAGCCACCATAAAAACACTGCACTGTGTCATTTAAAGTAGGAAATTACATGTTTAAGTAATAAAACAGTAAATCTGACAATTTCAGAAAGCTATCTGTTTCTTTGTAACTATTATGATAAAGCATATTTTCCTTGATCTTATAATTTACTTTCTCATTTTCTCACATTTTCTTATTGCTTTCAGTGACAGAGTTAAATACTACATTCTCTTTTTATTTTGAAACGAATCATTCCCATTCCCCATTTACACATTTTAAATTGAAGTATTATGGAGCTCTGAAGGGAATATAGTTTAGCTGTAGGCATGTGGACTAAAATGGTTCCCTTTTGTAATGATAGACAAGTATACCTACAAACTAATTAGATCCGCAAGCATACTTGTCAAAAGAATCATGTCAGTAAGCAAATTAGGATAATAGAAAAAATCAAACTGGCAGAGCTACCCATGAAAAACAAAAGACTCCATGTCCCTAGCAACATTAGGGATGTAATTGATGTGGGTTTAAATGGCAAGACAAAAAGAAAACTAATGAAAAGTAACGTACAATGGATTGCAACTTAAAAAGCTGTAAAATTGCCCTTGAATAAATCTATGAACAACAAACACCCTGTGACTTCTCTTATTAGATGCTATCTCTTGACAATTAGTGACCCACTTGCAGTTCCCTGATCAGTCAGAGCTAAAAGTTGAATTTGTTTTATTTACACTGAGTGGCCATGGGCATTACTAAATGGACTGCTGTTTTGCAAATATTTTGAAAGTTACCGTATTTTTCGGACTATTAGGCGCACCGGATTATAAGGCGCATTATCAATGAGTGCCTGCTAAGTCGTCTTGGTTCATATATAAGGCGCACCGGATTATAAGGTGCGACGCATTAAATGAAACAAAGCTCGGACCGCAAGCCAAACTTTATTCAACACTTTCACCACACGCAGTGACGCTCCTGACTACGGTGGCCGTATAGGCCATTCTCCATATCTCCGTGCCGGATTGCGGCCGCGGATTGCGGCCGCAATACAGTCAGATTTACAATGGTTCTGCCACTTATTGTGCCGTATTTCGCGTCAGAATCACCCCATGTAAAGAATAGGGATTGAAATTCCGTCGCGAAATACGTGCCACACTTAGTGACACTTATTTGCAACTGATTTGTAACTGATTTCGGAACATATTTACGATCAGAAATCAGTTACAAATCAGTTGCAAATCAGTGTCACTAAGCTGTAAATACGTTCTTAACAAAGCCTAAAAACCCAAGTGAAGAATTGATTCATATATAAGGCGCATCGGACTATAAGGCGCACTTTCGATTTCTGAGAAAATCATAGGCTTTTATGTGCGCCTTATAGTCCGAAAAATACGGTAGTAGAGAAGATGAAATATCTGAATACTTTCATAGCTTTACATTGTACTTAGAAGCATGACTGTTTTTATCTTTTATGTCTTCTTAGACTGTAATTGTGCATGTTACTTTCAAGAAATTAAATATCAAGGACACTTTGCCATTTTCTCTTAGGTAAAACAAAAGCTGGCCATGCGCCAGAGTTTTTGAATGGCTAAAAAGGCAGAGTTAAACTATTTTGTGAAGATAAATCTATCCATTATAGTCATAAAAGTTGTTGGCAAATCTTGGAAAATAGGTTCTGACAACTTGCAGATGTACATTTCCTCAATAAAAATCAATACTGGAAGAACTGGTCATGTTCATTGTTCTGGCGAGAAATGTGCCAAAAGTGAGCGTTCTGCCTTTTTTCCCTATATATGGCTCATTATTCGGGCATGTTTGGCGCACTGTATACCAGACCCGACACCCTGTAATGCGGCAAACATATGGGGGCATTCTGGGGGCGTTCTAGAGGCGTCGCACCACATTCATAATGTTAGACACATTTCTGAATGTGGGATGGCAAAACTAGCTGCATAACTATTCGAACAGCCAGACCAACTTTACAATTAACGATCTGAAAACCAAATCCTAAAAACTTTCATAAAACTGAGTTTTTGTTCACTGCTTGTCAAAAGCTGCTGAAAAACATCAGTTTTTTGCCGCAATTTGAATTTTTTGGCTCAATTTTTGCCGTGACTTTTACACTCGTTTTATTTCAGAAACGCAGAGCATATATTTCTATAGACTTCTGCAAAAAGATGCAAAGAAAAAACGTGCCAAAAAGCATGCCAAACAAGTCAAGTGCTTTACATAGACTCCAATAGTAAATTTTCTGTCCTGCTCTGGCTCTTTTTTGCAACATGTTTAAAAAAACGACCAGAAGTAGTGACTATAGAACGTTTTTGCTATCAAAGTCTACGGGACCTCTTTACAGTCTTTTTTTCAGTGTTTTTAAAAAAATGAAAAATGCTGAAAAAACAGATGTTTTTCTGTGCAGTGGAGACATAGGCTAAGGCTATGTCTACACGGCAGTGAAAAAAAAACTAACTGAAAACAGTATCCTAAAAACGTTCATAAAGTTGAGGTTTTTGTCCACTGCCTCTCAAAAGCTGCTGAAAAAACGCCTGTTTTTTGGTGCGATTTTTATGCTCATTTTATTGCAGAAATGCAGAGCATATATTTCTATGGTCTGCAAAAATACACGTGTAAACAAAGTGCCAAAAAATGTCAGGCGCTTTACAAAGACTCCAATAGTAAATTTTCTGCCCTGCTCTGGCGTTTTTTGCAACATGTTTCACAGAATGACTAGCAAATAAAACGAGCAGAAAAAAGACGTTCTGTGGAGACTACAAAACTTTTTGCTACTAAAGTCTATAGGACCTCTTTACAGTCGTTTTTTCAGCATTTTTAAAAAATGAAAAACAATTGTAAAACGGATGTTTTTCTGTGCAGTGGAGACATAGCCTAAATGTGGTCTGCCTAAGCCTGAGTAGTTGTAATGGAACTAAATTTGCTATTAAGGCAAAAAATGGCCCTAATTTCTTAACTTATACCAGTAAAAAGAATAAAAAGTAATTTATGATAATTATCAAACTATATAAAATTTAATTATATAAATTTAATAATAAATGTTATAAAATTATGTAATTTTCCAAAAATATAAAATTATCTCCTGTAAAATGCATTTAAAATTAATATAATCTAAAATTATTGTGAAATTAAATAATATAAATTAATGAAACCAATACAGCATGTACCATAAATCTTGTTCGCAATCGTGTAATTATGGAGTTAGCGTAGTGTTATCAGTAGGGATGGGCGAATTCGATTCAGTGACTTCGCCGAATTTTCCGCAAAAATTTGTTTCGGTCCGATTTGCTTCGGGACGAATCGCGTTAAAAAACAGCTATTTCCAGGCTGCACAGAGCCTGTAGGGTGCTGTAAAACGTTGTGCAATGCTTAAATATGCAGAGGGAGCTTGGTTTGGTCTTCATACAATGTTGTGTTTTAGTATGAAACGCATATGACTGCTGCCGCTCTTAGAATCGCTTCACTATAAAATTCCTTGGGCACTTAAGAGGGCAAAACTGACCAAAAAAACTGAAGTCATGGCAGCGACAGCTGGAAAAAAAACAAGCTGAGGGCTCAGGTGGCAACATTAGTGACAGAGTGTGGAGGTGACGGCAGCAGCCACAGCAGCATGAGGTCAGAGAGTGGCACAATGACATTCTTGAGGTGGCAAAACAGTAGTAGGCCACAGAGTGGCACAATGACAGAGAGTGGAGGTGACAGCAGCAGCAGCATGAGGTCAGAGAGTGGCACAATGACAGAGAGTGGAGGTCACGGCAGCAGCCACAGCAGCAGCATGATGTCAGGCAGTGGCACAATGACATTCTGGAGGTGGCAAAACAGTAGTAGGCCACAGAGTGGCACAATGACAGAGAGTGGAGGTGACGGCAGCAGCAGCATGAGGTCAGCGAGTGGCACAATAACAGAGAGTGGAGGTCACGGCAGCAGCCACAGCAGCAGCATGAGGTCAGACAGTGGCACAATGACACAGTGTGGAGTGCACGGCAGCAGCCACAGCAGCAGCATGAGGTCAGACAGTGGCACAATGACATTCTGGAGGTGGCAAAACAGTAGTAGGCCACAGAGTGGCACAATGACAGAGAGTGGAGGTGACAGTAGCAGCAGCATGAGGTCAGAGAGTGGCACAATGACAGAGAGTGGAGGTCACGGCAGCAGCCACAGCAGCAGCATGAGGTCAGGCAGTGGCACAATGACATTCTGGAGGTGGTAAAACAGTAGTAGGCCAGAAGTGGCACAATGACAAAGAGTGGAGGTGACAGCAGCATGAGGTCAGAGAGTGGCACAATGACAGAGAGTGGAGGTCACGGCAGCAGCCACAGCAGCAGCATGAGGTCAGACAGTGGCACAATGACAGAGTGTGTAGGTCACAGCAGGAGCAACAGCAGAAGCCTGAGGCCAGACAGTGGCAAAATGACATTCTGGAGGTAGCAAAAACAGTAGTAGGCCAGAGAGTGGCACAATGACAGAGTGTGGAGGTGGCACCAACAGGAGTAGGTGACGGCAGGAGCAACAGCATGAGGTCAGAGAGTGGCACAATGACACAGTGTGGATGTCACGGCACCAGCAACAGCAGCAGCAGCATGAGGTCATAGAGTGTGGAGGTGGGTGGCAATACCAGTTCCTGGTAAAGATGGTGGTAGGCAGATGGGGAAACTGTCAGCAGATGTGTGGAATCAGGCCGGTGGCGTCATCAGAATAGTGGCTGGGGCAGGTAGTTTGAATCCAGACTCATTTCTCACAGTTTGGGTGAGGCATCATGGCAGAGGTTATCTGACGCCTAAGGCATTGGTGTGTGGAAATCCTGGCCGATCCACGCCTGATTCATCTTGACAAAGGGCAGTCGTTCCACATTTCCCATGGACAAGCGGGTTCTCCTTGGGGTAACGATGGCCCCCGCCGCACTGAACACCTGATCTGATGCCACACTACTGGCCGGGCAGGACAGCTTCTCCACTGCAAACTCGGCAAGTTGTGGCCACACATCCAGTTTGGCTGCCCAATAGTCCAGCGGACCTTCTAACTGGGGTGGCAGAGTGCATATGGACCGAGAGATGATGGCAAAGAGAAACAACTCCCTTCTGCAGAGGTGGTGGAGCCTTGACTGGCTGCAATGGCATGCATGCCACTGGGCACAGCTGCTGCTTTTGCTGCGGCGGCTGGATGGACCACCACATCTGAGCCACGTTTCTCCCAGGCCACCAGATGGTGACGCTGCATGTGTTGACGCAGGGCCGTGGTGCCAACGTTAGCTCCCTGGCCACGCTTCACTTTCTGCCCACAGATTCTACATATACCCATATTCGGCTCCTCTGGTGTCTTAGCAAAGAACTGCCGCACCGCCGAGTAGCTGATTTTACGGCCATCGCTCCGCACTGAGTGACTACTACCGCCGCTGCCTAACTGAGCCCCTGTGCCGCTACTTTCGTGGACCTGCGAATCGGGTTTTCTACCCCGTGGCCGATTGGCTCCTAACCTCACACTGCTGCTACCCTGCTGACTCACGGCCACACAACCCACTTGCTGGCTGCGCCGCTGCCTGACGCCCTCTTTTCCTGACAATGATGAAGCCCTTGCTTCACCCGGCTCCCAAGTGCGGTCGGCTACATCATCATCGATTTGTGTTTCATTGTCACTGCTGTCCTCATCACCGGTCTTGGTATGTAGAGGCTGACCCCTCACAACATGACCTTCCATGCCACTCTCCACATCTATACTTTGCCGCCTACTGCAAGAAGCAGGGGATACTGGCCCCATTTCTTCGCTGTCAAGTAGCTGCTGACTGCCCTCCTCAAATTGTTCATCCTCGCTATATAGTGGCGCTGAGCCCAGACCACATAGTAGATCTCTGGCTGAGGGAACCGGATGGTACAGAGGCGGGTTGAGGACAGGTGAGGGCCGCTGACCCGCTCCCGGGCCATGCCAACTAAGGGTTGTGTCTGACGTTCCCACCGACTCTTGGCTGGGGTTGTCAGATGTCATCTGGGAGGAAGTGGATGACCTAATCAACCAATAAAGAACCATAGGGTTGCTGAACAACACATGGCCGCGGCAGTTGTGGACTCACCGAGTAACCCCTGCTGCAACGTCCCCTTGGTTTGCTGCGACCTGGGCCTGCTCCAGGAATGTTTGTGCCACTGCCACTCGCAGGTGAAGAGCCTGCCACCTCTCTTTCTTACATACTGTTTGTTCTAAAATGTATAGACACTGTTTGATGAAAATATCTGTATATGATAAATACACACCCTGTATTTGACTCCAAATGAACCCACTAACAAGCCTGGGTAACCCTTGGATATAAATTACGCTCCACAAATGGGCAGGAAAAATTTACTTGTATGTGCCGTTTAAAAACACTGTGTATTTGTCTGAATTTAAAAGCACAAACAGGCTTTATTAACCTTCGAATATGAATTATGCTACAGGCAGATTTTCCTTTTTGGCGGTGAAAAAGAACGTTTCTTTTACTAAGTACAACTGCATAAAAATACTTAGTTAACCCTTGGATGTAAATTGCGCAAAAGAAATGTGCTGCCAACAATTACCAGCTTTGTAGCGTGTTAAAACGGCGTGTATGTTACGGAACACAACAACAGAAAAAACTTGTAATTAACCTTCGGATATGAATTATGCTACAGCCAAAATTTCTTCTTTGGCGGTGAAAAAGAACGTTTCTTTTACTAAGTACAACTGCAGAAAAATACTTAGTTAACCCTTGGATGTAAATTGCGCAAAAGAAATGTGCTGCCAACAATGATTAGCTTTGCAGCGTGTTAAAACTGCATGTATTGTACGGAACACAACAACAGAAAAACTTGTAATTAACCTTTGGTTATTAACTATGCTACAGGCAAAATTTCTTCTTTGGCGGTGAAAAAGAACGTTTCTTTTAGTGACCACAACAGCAGAACAACGCTTAATTAACCCCTGGATCTAAATTGCGCAAATGAAATGAGGTGCCAAAAATTAAGTGGTATTTGGATTGTAAAAACGCTGTTTCTTTAACTGAATACAACAGGAACAGGCTTAGATAACCCTTGGATATTCAATGTGCTCAAGAACTGAGCAGATAGCATTAAAATGTATATGCAGCTGCATTGGACGCACACTGGACTTCAGTTCCAATACCCCACAAAATCAGAATTAGAACATAAGAGAAGCAGTCTCTGAGACAAGCTGTGACACCCCCCAAAAATCGCTGTATAAAAGTGAGTTCTTTAGTATGAGATATCATAAGTAGCAGCAGCGGCGGCAGCGCCTTCCCTACACAGCACAGTGAGAGGAGTGTGAGGAGCGAGCATGGCGCCCGGACTTATATAGTACGGTGACGTCACAGAATCCCGGAGGTCTCTGATTGACTTCATCTCTGCACATGTCATGTATAGTGTTGAGCGATTATTATCGACAAAGTTGAAATCGGCACAGTTTTTATGGTGATCGGATTTTTTAGATCATGCGATAATTTAGGTTAAATCTGTGCATCATCTATTAAGATCGCGCCATTTTCGGCGCTTCCTGTCATTTTGGCGGCCAGCAAATCAGCTTACAGAATAGAGCAGGGTGAGATGTGTGTGCGACGTCATGACTGGGATGTGTATGGTTGCGATTGGCTGGAAAAATCACATGACCTCGTTTTACATAGAACAGCCCTTCCTGTTCAGCCTCAGTGTCTCTCAGCGTCTCATAGCAGTAGGACGTGCGCTCTGCGTGTTTCCAAACAGCTCAGCGAAATTATTCTATTTCTTCACAGAGAAACCTCTACTATTAGCTGTGATCCTTACAACTTAGTTAGATTAGAGATTGGAAGATTTTATGTAGTTAGCTAGAGAAATTTAAAGGAGCATCTACCGCTGTAAAGTCACAAAGGGGAGCGGGGGGAGGGCCCCCGCGGGTGAACACAGACAAGCTCTATAAAGAATACTGGATAAAGTACACCAAAACTTAGTGTAGACACTGCACTGCAATAGCTTTATTAATAACAGTTTTCTATTGAAATATTTCCTGGATATTGGGCAGCCTGAACTTATATCAGGATACACATCTTTTGTAGTAACTGCAGGTCTCTTTGTTAGGTGCAAAACTCCACTTTTATTATCAGAAATACATTTCAGATAGGTGTTCATTTTCAATTTTGCCCATTCCAAATTTGTTGATAAGCCACCTTGCACTTAATTTAAATCCAGCAATTTAAAAAGTCACCAAAAGGTAATTGAAGGTGCCAAAAATATCTTGTATTATACGAATACATAACAATACTTTTTTTTTACTTTGGCCCAGTCAGTTTGTTTTTGACACCTTGCACTTAAATTAAAAACAGCAATTTTATAGTCACCACAGGTGAATTGAAAGGTGCCAAAAAAAATCTTGTATTATACAATAATAACAGATACTTTTTTTTTTACTTTGGGCACTAAAAGCTTGTTCATTGAGGCAGTCTTGCACTTAAATTGAAAAAGCAATTTTATAGTCACCACAGGTGAATTGAAAGGTGCCAAAAATTCTTGTATTATACGAATACATAACAGATACGTTTTTTTGACTTCCCACCAGTTTGTTATGACACCTTGCACTTAAATTTAAATTTAAGCAATTTTAATTCACCACAGGTAATTGAAAGGTGCCAAAAATATCTTGTATTATAGAATACATAACAATACTTGTTTTTTGACTTTGGCGCATACAGCTTTGTTCATTGAGGCAGCTTGCACTTAAATTGAAAACAGCAATTTTATAGTCACCACAGTGAATTGAAAGGTGCCAAAAATATCTTGTATTATACGAATACATAACAGATACGTTTTTTTTTTCCCCAACATTTTTTTCCCAGTTCAATTTGTTGAATTTAAGACACTTGAGTTTTGCGTTAAAATTTTTTGAATCCACCCAATTTTTGTTTTATTAGAGGTTTTTGAGAATAGCTGTGATTTGCCGTCTTTTAATAAGAGATTTTCCAAAACTATTCCATACATTCCCAAATTTTTATATTTCTGAACATGGAGCGAAATTCAGATGGTAAGCGAGCAAAGAGGGGGGGTAGCACATGGAGGTAGAGGTACGAGAGAAGGTGCTCCTTCCAGTGCTGGCGACAACACGCATGCCGCGGATCATCAGTTGCAGGACCGTCAGCCTGTAAACGCTGGGTCAGGCCCTTTGAATCTCAGTAACGAACAGCGTTGGGCCAATCTGTCCTTCAGTGGTTAATGCAACCTGCATCCAGCAGTCTTACCTCCTCGTCCTCCCAGTCACGGCCACAAATGTCGTCATCAGCATCATCAGCATCCGTCCAACATGAAGCAGCCCAAATGTCAACTCGTCTACCCACCACTGTGGATAATCCATTGTCTGAAGACCTCTTTGATGACAAAATGCGGTTGGGGTCAGAAGGCAATGTAAAAGATCAAGAGGATGATTTGGTCTGCTCTGACGCCCAGTTACTGATGCCATCAGAGAAGGATAAGGAAGCCGGTTAGTCGGCAAAAGTCCCGGGCGGTCGGCAACGCCTTGCAGTGCCCCTTGCTTGTAGCCCCCACCTCCTGGATGCAGAATGTCAGGACGACGAAGTCACCCGTGTTGGAAGAAAGATGATGACGACATTGCGGATTCCATTGTGGTCTTTTTTCCGCAGAATTTGCTTGCGAGGCCCTTTATCGCTGGACGTGGAGGAAGACGATGGGGATAGTGTCCCGTACGGGGCCCCGCCTCAAAAAGGGAGAGGGCGGTCGCAGAAGTTCCCCTGATATGATTCCGCCAGCCACGGTCAGCGCAAACCCCGCTCCTCGATTATCGCCGTCAAAAAGGTCCCCGGACCTCTCAACCTGGGCCTTCTTTGAGCAAGCCTCTGATTCACCTAGCGATGTCATATGCCGCCTTTGCCGTAAACGCATAAGTAGAGGGAAGAACCTTATGTGGTTAACCACCACCAAAAATGTCTAATCACATGCAGCGAATGCATGAGTTTAAATGGAGGCAACACTTGGCCAACAAAGGCCAGACTTTACGCCGGGGCCCCCAACCACTGTCACAAACCCCTTTCCTCTCCGCCGCCTCCTCCTCCTCCCCACCACCAAGCGTTCCTCAGCTGCCCATGTCTCTCAGAGTCATGATCAGGGATCAGCCTCTGCTCTTTAGCCTCCACCGTCGCCCGAGTACCACCACACCACCAGAGACCCCTCCTACCCCTTCTCTCCCCGTAAGTTTTTACGACCTGCACACCGTACAGCGGCCAGTCTAGCGCCAGCCTTCTGTCTTCCAGGTTTGGGGGCAGAAGAAACACTTTAACCCAAACCATCCCAAAGCCAAAAGCCTGCATGTTGGCATTGCCAGGCTTTTTTGGGCCCTTTGGGAAAAGTTGCCTTTTTCCCTCTGGTGGACACAGATGGGGTTTCGCCACATCATGGCCCTTGCCTGCCCCCAATACCAAATGCCGAGCAGGCATTTCTTTGCCAGAAAAGCCGTCCCTGCCCTGGCCACCACGTGTCATCTAAAATTTCAAGCGCGTTGTCTGATCCCGTGGCCAGAAAAGTCCATCTGACCACCGACACATGGACTAGGAAGCCCGGCCAAGGCCGCTATCGCTCTGTGACAGCTCACTGGGTGAGCTGGGTGGATGTCTCTGGGGGGGACGGTGGCTCTCAGGCTCGGCGCACGCTCTTCAAAACCGGGAGTGATGGTGCAGGGTTCTTTCCCCCAAGGTCCTCGGGTGGCATCACGTGCCCAAAAGAAACCAGGCCGTGTTGAAATTAATCTGTCTTGGAGACCGCCCCACCCCGGGTCAGGAGCTGTGGACGGCTCTCCGCAACGAGACCGACCTGGCTGGTGCCAAGAACCTTGTGCCGGGCAAGGTGGTGTGCGATAACGGGCGAAATCTGCGGCCGCCCTTAAGACGTGGGCTGGAGAACATCCCTTGCCTGGCACATTCTTTGAACCTTTGTCGTCCCGGGTCCCTTGGACTGCCTGCTGAGGAAGGCTCGAAGTCTAAGTTCGCACTTCCGCCATTCCCACCCTGCTTTCATCCCGCCTGGCTGCGTTGCAGCGTCAGCTCGGCCTCCCCATCAACCGTCTCATTGTGACGTGGCAACACGCTGGTATTCCACCCTCCAAATGCTCTACGATTCGGGCAGCAGCGCAATGCCATTACGCAGTACGAAGTGACACAGGGCCTGTCAAGCAGCGGTGCAGACCACAGTGTGTTGCACCACCGAGAGTGGAGGCGGGTGAAAGAGCTCTGCACCATCCTGGCCAGTTTTGAAGAACCCACCAAAATGGTCTGGGCGGACAATGCCCTTGTCAGCATGAGCATTGGGGGTGATCTTAGTTCTGGAACGATCGTTGGACACTCTGAAACAACAGGTCCCGCCAGCGACGAGGAGAAAGAGGACACAGATGCGGACACGGAGCCTTTTTTCTTCCGTCAAATAAAAAAGGGCCCCGACAGTTTCACACAATTTCATGGGTCTGCATTAGGCAGTGGTTCGGGGTCCAGATTAGTGCAAGGTGGCGCATCAGCTTCAGGGTGCATCATCTCAGGAAAGTCAGTTCTGTGTTGATGCAGTGCCGTAGGCAGCGGAGGAGGAGGAGGAGGAGGTGGTATTCCTAGACACCGATGTTACCGACGTCCCTGCCTTTGAAAGAGGTTGGTTGCGAATTTGAGGCGGGGGGAGGAAGATAAAAATCATTGCTATGCCCCTCGACCCAAGGCTTGGGAAATCAAGGCTCCTTCTCTAACATGAGTGTTTGGGATGCTCCATTTCCTCCAACTGATCCTCGCATTAAGGCCATCAAAATAAAACAACAGTTACTGGGTGGCCACCCTCCTGGATCCCCGGTACAAAACAAAACTCAGCACTTTCCTTCCACCCACCCAAATAGAGAGTAAAATGCAGAAATGGAACCTTGCTGATTGATCAACGGGAGACATCTGTTGTGTCTGCTTAAACGTTCCCCAAATGTCACGGTGGAACAACATCAGCGACGTGACAGCAAAAGATTTGCCAAGTAGCCGTAGCGGCAGCAGCAGCAGCAGGCAAGGTGGCAGAAGCCTAATGGTGCCCAAAATCTTTATTTACCACCTCACCAACGCATGCAATGCAGGGAAACACATCCAACACACAGAGACCACTTAAGATAAAGGTGCACGACTATATGCGTCTCAAAACCGATGTTTTTGTATGTTTTTCCGGACCCAATAGATTTTCTGGGTATCCAAAATGGACGAAAGGCCCGACCCCGCTCGCCACGCCATAGAGGTGTTGTCCTCCCCCGCAGCCAGCGTCATATCTGAGCCGCCCCTTCACACAGCGGGAGGAGTCTTTAAACAGACAAACGCATCCGCTTCCACAGATAATGTGGATTGTTTGACTTTCATCAAGATGAATCGGGCATGGATCTCTGATGATTTGTGTCCCCAAATGCCGAGTCACCGATTAGTTGCCGTATCTTCACATTCCTCTTAAAAAACAGAACGGTCCTCTTGAAAAATGTTTTTTAAAATGATCATTTCTTACTGCAAATTTTTATTCTCTTTTCCCAACATTCATTTTACTGGTTTTGCTTTTGAGGAGACTGTAAAAGACAGCAAGGTTTCAAAGACAACACTATTCCATTTACTCACTTATCTTTAGAAGTTTTCGCATTGTCAATGGTTTTGAGGCATGTGCTGTGAGATACAGCAATAATTATGGTCCTTTGGAACAGAAATGTGGCTTTTTAAGTGGCATTTCTCCCCTCACAATTTTTAATAGTGGGGTGAGAAATCATATTTATAATTTTTTTGGGGGCATTAGCGTGAGATACAGCAATAATCAAAGGTCCTTTGGAACAGAAATGTGGCTTCTAAGTGGGATTTTCCCCCTCACAATTTTTAATAGTGGCTGAGAAGTCATTTTTATAATTTTTTGGTCATGCTGCTTTGAAAAGCAGCAATACGACAGGTCCTAATTTTAAAAAAATGTTTTTTTCTAACAACATTGTTCTTCACAATTTTTTCCCAAAATGGCTAAAGGTCATGCTTTGTATTTTGGGGGCATTTTGCTTTGAAATGCAGCTATACTACAGGTCCTATTAGAAAAAAATGTGGTTTCTAACAGACATTGTTCTTCACAATTGTCCAAAGGGGCTCAAGGGTCATGCTTTGAATTTTTGGGGCATTTTTTCTTTGTAATGCAGCTATACTACAGGTTCCTAATTATAAAAAAAAAATTGATTCTAACAGACTTTTTTTCTTCACAATTGTCCAAAGTGGCTCACGGGTCATGCTTTGAATTTTTGGGGGAATTTTGCTTTGAAATGCAGCTATACTACAGGTCCTATTATAAAAAAATGTTGTTTCTAACAGAAATTTTTCTTCACAATTGTCCAAAGTGGCTCAAGGTCATGCTTTGAAATTTTGGGGCATTTTTCTTTGAAATGCAGCTATCTACAGGTCCTATTATAAAAAAAATGTTTGTTTCTAACAGACATTTGTTCTTTACAATTGTCAAGAGTGGCTCAGGGTGAGGTCCCGTCAGAAACAGGAATAGGTAGGACACGTTAATGGACACATATTTCAAAATTACTTGTTTTTGCAAGATCGTTAACATACTATCAATCCCTGTATTGAGACAAACCCAATTTAATACAATTAAAAAAAGAGAAACAAAGACATGGTGGGATTCCATCCTTTTAAAAAAAGTGTTTTCCCAGAATTAAACTACTAAAAACTTTCATGTACAAAATAGCTGATAAAAATTCCTCTGAAATTGTACAAGGGAGTACAGGAAAACTTGACCAATGTACGTTAAATTTAAGGACATGAGTTGGAGCAGGACAGAGAACAAAGTACAGACAATTTCCTCCAGCACGTTGATAAAATGAGAAAAATAATGCCAAGAAAAAGGGCACCTGGTGTAACAGGGGCGTTAACCCCAGTATTTCCAAGTGAACTCAATTGGTCCGCACTCATACGGAGGGGCAAGCGCTACCCAGGACAGGGACAGTAAAAATGTCCATGAAACTAAAATGGTGGTTGAAAGACTCCTATTTCCGGCACATTTAATCTGTGGGTCAGACAGGTTTAAAAGTCATTCTGCGGTACAGGGCAGATATAGTTAATGTTCAGGTCAACTAAAATGGTGGTTCAAAGACTCCTTTTCCCGGCACTTTTTAATCTGTGGGTCAGACAGGTTTAATGGTGATTCTGCGGTACAGGACAGATATAGTCAATGTCCAGTTCAACTAAAATGGTGGTTGAAAGACTCCTTTTTCCGGCACTTTTTAAATCTGGGGGTCATGCAGGTTTGGGGCTCATGCTGTGGCCCAGGACAGGTATAGTCAATGTCCAGTGAAACTAAAATGGTGGTTGAAAGACTCCTTTTCCCGACACTTTTGAATCTGGGGGTCATGCAGGTTTGGGGCTCATGCTGTGGCCCAGGACATGTATAGTCAATGTCCAGTTCAACTAAAATGGTGGTTGAAAGACTCCTTTTTCCGGCACTTTTTAATCTGCGGTCATGCAGGTTTGGGGCTCATGCTGCGTTCAAGGACAGGGATATTCAATGTCCAGTTCAAGGAAAATGACTAGAGATGGGCGAATTGATTCTAACGAAGTAGAATTCGTTTAGAATTTCAGGAAAACTTCGGTTCGGAACGAAGTCGAACTTTGGGGTACTTCGGGAGAACGAAGTGTGCTTTTGATTGATAAAATGGCTGCAAGCACATGGCGCTACATGGGGAAAAGCAATCTGGGAGGAAGAAGGGCATACCCTGCATGACATGTGCAGAGATGAAGCCAATCAGAGACCGGCAGGATTCTGTGACGTCACCGCACCATATAAGTCCGGGCGCGACGCTGGGAGCTCATACCGCTCTCACTGTACTGATCAGGGAAGGTGCTGCCGCGGCTGATAGCTCTTACTGAAGAATTGATTTTTGTATAGCGATTTCTGTGGGGTGTCTCAGCTTGTCTCAGAGACTGTTCTCTTAATGTTCTATTTCTAATTTTTTGGGGTATTGGATCTGAAATCCAGTGTGCGTCCACTGCAGCTGCATATACATTCAATATCCAAGTGGGATCTAAGCCAGTTCCTGTTGTATTCATTTAAAGAAACAGCGTTTTTACAATACAAATACCACTTCATTTTTGGCTGCTCCATTCTATTGCGCAATTTACATCCAGTGGTTAATTAAGCGTTGTTTTGCTGGTGTGCTGACAAAATAAACCGTCTTTTTCAACGCCAAAATATATACATTTTTCCTGTAGCCTAATTCACAAGCAAAGGTTAATTACAACTGTATCTCTTGTTGTGTGGCGTAGAAAACACGCAATTGTAACACGCTACAAAGCTACTAGTTTGTGCGGCTCAATTCTTTGGCGCAATTTACATCCAGGGGTTAATTAAGCGTTGTTTTGCTGGTGTGCTGACAAAAATAAACCGTTTTTTCAACGCCAAAATATATACATTTTTCCTGTAGCCTAATTCACAAGCAAAGGTTAATTACAACTGTATCTCTTGTTGTGTGGCGTAGAAAACATGCAATTGAAACACGCTACAAAGCTACTAGTTTGTGCGGCTCAATTCTTTTGCGCAATTTACATGCAGGGATTAATTAAGCGTTGTTTTGCTGGTGTGCTGACAAAAATAAACCGTCTTTTTCAACGCCAAAATATATACATTTTTCCTGTAGCCTAATTCATGTCCGAAGGTTAATTAAGCCTGTTTGTGCTTTTACATTTAGTAAAACACACAGTGTTTTTAAACGACACATACAAGTAAATTTTTCCTGGCCATTTGTGAGCGCAATTTATATCCAAGGGTTACCCAAGCTTGTTTCTGGGTTCATTTGGAGTCAAAAACAGGTTGTATATTTATCATATACAGATATCATCATCAAACAGTGTCTGTACATTTCAGAACAAACAGTATGTCAGACAGAGAGGTGGCAGGGTCTGCACCTGCGAGTGGCAGTGGCACAAACATTCCTGGAACAGGCAAAGGTCGCAGCACAGCAAGGGGAATCCGCGGGGCCCCTCGGTGGGGCCCCCCCACAAAGCCGCTGTCATTACGGCCGTGTGTTTTTAGAAACCCAAGGGTTTTTGATTGGTTGACTGGGTACCCTTTTCTCCCAGATACATTGACCCCCCACCAAGAGTTGGGGGGAAACCCTTTAACACAACCTTATTTTGGCTGGCCCGGGAGGGGGTCAGGGCCCTATCTGCCCCTCAGCCCCCCGTTCCCATCCGGGTTCCCTCACCCCGGTCTTATGGGGTCTGGGTCACGCCACGATATAGCGAGGTGAAAAATTTTGGGGAGGGCAGACAGCTACTTGGACGAAAAAATGGGGCCAAAATTTTCCCTGTTCTTGGTAGGCGGAAAAAGGTATAGATTGGGGGGTGGCATGGGGGGGTCATGTTGTGAGCGGTCAGCCTCGGCTCCCAAAACCCGGTGATGGGGACAGCAGTGAGATGAAAAACAAATAGATGAGTGTACCGACCGCACTTGGAGCCGGGTGAGGAAGGGGTTTCATCATCCAGGGGAAGAGGGCTCAGCTTGCGCGTAGGCAGCACGCAGCCACAAGTGGGTCTTTGTGGCCGTGAGTCACGGTTAGCAGCAGTGTGAGGTTTCGGGAGCCAAGCGGCGGGGAAAAAAAACCGTTTCGCAGGTCCAAAAATGTAGGGGCACAGGGGCTCAGGAGGCAGCGCGTATGTCACTCATGCGGAGTTTTTGGCGGTAAAATCCGTATCGGGGTGGGGCAGTTCTTTGCTAAGACACCGGAGGAGCCGGAAATGGTATATGTAGAATCTGTGGGCAGAAAGGAACGTGGCCAGGGGCAAACTTGGCAAAAACGCCGCGTCAACCATCAGCTCCCCATGGTGGCCGGGAAAACGTGGCTCAGATGGGGGTGGCCCACCCTGCCGCCGCAGAAAAGCAGCAGCAGCCCCCAGTGGCACGCATGCCTTGCAGCCAGAAAAAGGCCCCACCACCCCCAAAAGGGAGTGTTTTCTTTGACATATCTTCCCGGTCCAGAGCTTGCTCCTCGAAACTCATGGGCCACATCGTTCAGGAGGCGATTGAAAAGAGAAAACAGTTGGTCCAACCCCTAAGGGCAGCAGCTGACCGTGCCCCCTGCCCAAAGTTTTGGTTTTTGCAGCCCTTTCCCCTTTTCCCAAAGGGTGGACTTGCACCATTCAAGAACTAATGGCTTTTGCCGACCGAGATGGAGATTTCCAAGCCTTTAATTTTTTTTCAAAAGGATACCAGCACTTCATAAATATTAGAACAGAAGGTGGGCCACCCTTTGGGCTTATGGGTTTGTTCCAAGGTGCAGGCAGCGCGAACGTTGGACTGAAAACAGGCGGGGCAACATGTCCTTTAGGGGCCCCTGGTGAATGTGCTTCCTGCCCAGGCACACCCAAACAATTTGACAGGGACGCCGCTTTTTCCCCACGTTGTCAAACGGCGGTCCTGCCCAAATGTCCCCCTCCTCCACCACCACCCCCATAATCTCAGCCTCCACAGTACTGTCCATATAACCACATTGTAGGGCACACCGGTGTCACGCTTCTACCCCTGGCTTCCCTGGGTGATCGAAGTACACAGGGGGGGAACGCTCCGCCATGCAGCAAAAATCGTGTGTGCTTTCCCCGGCCAACTGCAAATGGGGAACCAGGTGATGGACAATGGGAGGAAAAGGGTTCCGCGCGCACCGAGGAGGGATGGTTCATGCCCCTGAGGGCGACGTGTTCAATCTGGTTGTGAAAAGGTTCCTGAGTCTTCCACCGTTCCTCAGAACATTCTGAAATGGCCGGGGGAAACGGATGCACTTTACCATTCTACAAACCCCGGGGAACCCCTCCTCGAGTTGCAGGGCCAGAACGGCCCCCCAACACCATCTGTATGAAAATTTTCCCCCCGCTGGAATTCACCCGCACAGTTGGACCGACGATAACAGAAAAAAGGCCTTTAACATTTTTTGATGACCCGGGAACGAAGTACTCCCCTGTGTAATTTTGATGTCGCCGTGGCGCTCATGCTGCACCTGCCTTTTGTTGAGGCCATTCGGAAAACGTCATTCCACCTGCTTTGTCCGGGAACGATGTGAAAAATTGTCTGGGCGGGGGATGGAGAGTGGCGACTACTTCCGTGGCCACAGATCCGTGGACTGAAATGGAGGAGGGGAGGAGGAGGAAGGGAAAAGGGGACTTTGGAAAAGCGAAGCATTGTCTGGTAAATATGGTTTTTCTCCCCAGGTGACAAGAGGAGCAGCGGGGAAAGCAGCTGGAGGGGTGTATGGAGTGAGGAAAGGGGCAGATGCCCCCCCAAGCACCGTGGGAGTTAAAGTGGAAAGGAGGAGGGGGCCCCTCGGAGCATTGTGCAATGGGCCCGCCTCTTATTTCCTGGCTAGTGACAGCCGAAAAGTCGGATCCGGGAGAGGGTATTCTGGTCTCCACCCCATTGGACCCTCGCTACCGGGCCAAAAATGGGAGCCTTTTTCCCGCTATTGAGAGGAGGACAAATCAAATATATATTGAAATTCCCATAACAGTTGGCCTGCCTATTTGCGATTCCCTCCTCTGCAGGTCTCCGGGGGGTTTTCCTCAGCCTCAGTACTACTGCTGCGGCGCTGGGGAAGGTGGGGGTAGGGAAACATCCAGCTCCATCAGTTTAAAACCCAAGTCTGGCACGTTTGGGACTTTCCCTTTACCCGCCCCAGGAGGAGGGGAGTCGCCAGCAGCACAGCAGCGGGGACTGGAGCAGTCCCCGAACCAAAGGTGTGGCCCCACTTGGAAGCACCTGCCCCCTCAGTTAAAAAATCCCCTGGATACTGGGGAGCCAAATGGGGTGTGGCCGCAAAATTGCCGAGTTTGCGTGGAGAAGCTGTCCTGCCCGGCCCTTTTTGGCCAGAGCGGGGTTCAGTGCGGCGGGGGGCCATCGTTACCCCAAAGGAAACCCGCTTGTCCCCGGGGAAAAGTTGGGAAAGACTGACCTTTTTCAAGGAACAGGCTGGGTCGGCCAGGATTTCCCCCAAACCAAGATTAGGGGGTCATCTGGGTTCAAACTACCTGCCTCAGCCACTATTCGTCCAAACCCCGCCTGATGCCCCCCCATCGCTGCCATTTTTCCATCTGCCTAAAACCCATCTTTACCAGGGTGGTATTGCCACCCATCAAAAACTTTAAATTTTTTGCCTCTTGGGCCCTCTGCGGTGGCTGTTGTTTTTTTTCCGTGAATCCACACTGTGTCATTGTGCCATCTCTGACCCGCTGTTGCTCCTGCCGCCGTCACCTCAAACCCCTGTCATTGGCCCCTCGTGGCCTACTCCTTTTTTTGCCACCCCCAAATTTGTCATTTTTCGCCTGTCTGACTCTGCTGTGCTGTGGCTGCGCCCTGTCCTCCACACTGTGTCATTGTGCCACTGCCTGACCTCATGTGCTGCCCGCCGTGACCTCGCTCTCGTCATTTTGCCACTCTGGGCTTTCCCCTTTTTGCCACCTCAAAATGTATTGTGCCACCTCTGACCCATGCTGCTGCTGTGACCCTGCCGTGCCCCCCACTGGTTTTTTGGCCACACTGTGGGGTAATACTTTTTGCCCTCCAGAAGTCATTGTGCTACTGCCTGACCTCGTACTGCTGCGTTGGGCCTCTACACTTGGTTTTTGCCCCTGTGGGCCCAATACGTTTTGCCCCCTCCGAATGCATTTTGCCCCTTTCTGACCTCTCTGGCTGTGGTGCGCCCTGTCCTCCATACTGTGTCATTGTGCCACTGCCTGACCTCATGCTGCTGCCGCCGTGACCTCCGCTCTCGTCATTGTGCCCTTCTGTGGCTTCCTCCTGTTTTGCCCTCCGATTTATTGGCCACTGCCTGACCCCTATGCTGCTGTTGTGACCTTTACCGTTGTTGGCACTCTTTGGGGCCCAATCTGTTTTGCCACCTCCAGAATTTCCCTTTTGCCACTGTCTGACCCCAAATGCTGTGTGTGGCTGCGCCGTGTTTTCCACCTGTGTCTTGTGCCACTTTCTGACCTCATGCTGCTGCTGGGGTTTTCTGCCGGCCTCCACCTGTGTCATTTTCACTTTTGACCTCATGCTTGCTGTGGCTGCTCCGTGTTTCCTTTTTTTCACTGTGTCATTGTGCCCCCAACTTTTCAGGGGGACCTCCAAATTTTTTCCCCCCTTTTCCCCCCTTTTCCGCCGTGACCTCCGTCTCATCATTGTGCCATTCTGTCTTTCCCCCTGTTTTTTCCAACCCCAGAATGTCATTGTGCCATGCCTACCTCATGCTGCTGTGGCTGCGCCGTCACCTCCACACCTGTCCCAATGTTGCCACCTGAGCTCTGTTTTTTTTTCCAGCTTTTGCTGGCATGACTTTATCAGGGACATTCCCCCTTGAGTTTTGCCCTCTTAAGTGCCCGGGGAATTTTATAGTGAAGCGTTTCTAAGGCGGCGGCAGTCATCTGCGTGTCATACTAAAACACAACATTGTATGAAGACCAACCAAGCCCCCTCTGCATTTTTAAGCATGGCACAACGTTCACAGCACCCTGCAGGCTCTGTGCGCCTGGAATAGCTGCTTTTTAACGCGATTTGTCCCGAAGTAATTCGGACCGAATTTATTTTTGTCGGAAAATTCGGCGAAGTGACCGAATCTAATTTTTGAGAAATTCGCCCATCTCTAAAAATGATGGTTCAAATCATACTGCCTTCTGGCACTTTTTCATTTGTGGGTGATGCAGGTTTAAGGGTCATGCTGTGGTACAAGACAGGGATAGTGAATGGTGTGTGATTTTTTTTTCTGTGGCTTTTATAACCTAAGTGTGTTCCGTAAGATGTAGCACGTATCCATTTGACTGTTGTGGATGTTAATTCCAGCTTCTCCAGCCCTGTTTGGGTGTAAGAATGAAGGTGTTGTTGCTCTCCCATAGACTTTAATGGTCATCGCTCATAATCTACTATCGACTATCGACTATCTTGTCGATGATGGTCGACTATCGACCATCGACCGATGTCGATGGCCAACGTAATCGCTCAACACTAGTCATGTAGGCTACGCCTTTCTTCCTCCCAGGCCTCTTTGCCCCATGTAACGCCATGTGCTCGCAGCCATTTTATCAATCAAAAACACGCTTTGTTCCCGCGAATCACCCCAAACTTCGACTTCGTTCAGAATCGAAGTTTTCCTGAAATTCTAAACGAATTCCACTTCGTTAGAATCAATTCGCCCATCTCTAGTTATCAGTGATTACAAACACATCATAGCAGGCTAGAAATAAAACAAAAGGCAATAGAATAGGATGTCAGTGAGTAGAAACTATGGTAGTTATCTTGCATGTTGCACCACAAGTATTGTTGAGCGAGCAGTAAAAAGTTCTAGTTCGATTAGAACCATGGACTTTTTTGAGTTCGGTTTGCAGTTCTATTCGAACTGGAACTGGAACATTGAACTCATAGATGGGATAAGATGTTCTGGTTAATTTTTATACCTATACAGGGGAGGAGAAGCTGTAATTACCATCCATAACAGTTAACTGGATACTTGGAACAACTTAGCGAAGAAAATTTGGCTCTAAGAGTGAGAGAAAAAAATTGAGAGACTAAAATACTTTATTCCTTTCAATGGCTAACTGAAAAGATAAGGACAGCTTACAAGCAGGGATGTAGCTATAGGTGGTGCAGCGGTAGCAGCTGCTATGAGGCCTTGCATCCTGAGGGGCATGTCGCAGAATCCAATCGGAGGGCCCGGAGGCTGCTCCAATCAGCTACGGGGCGGTATCCGGGAACCACATTTCAACTCTCTGCAGGCTGAGTACTGCGCCTCTGATATTTTCCTGGCTGCCTTTGGTTACCTGTGCTTTATATCTTGCTTGCTCCATACGTGTACCAGACCTCCGCTTGTTTACTGACCCTGGCTTGTTTTCTGATTTTGTACCTCGCTCCCAATAGTGTTTTTGATCCCGGCTTGTTTACTGGTTTCTCTTTGGTTCTGATTTGTGGCTTGACGTATCCGATTTGTTACTGACCCAGACTGACTATTTTTCCTCCTGACGACCCCAGCACTTTAGCAGTGCTGGGACTGTTGCCCAATTGGTGTCTGCCGCCTAGAGCAGCTCGTCAAGTAGGCAGGGACAGTGGACTGGGTTCCAGTTAGGGCTCACTGTAACTCCCTTGACATGACATTATCACAGGCCGAAACAGTTACTGCTCTACCCTCACTATAACAGCTCTGGTAGAGCAGATGCAGGGGCTTAACCAGCTAGTCCAGGATCTGGCGCTGAGGGTACAACAGCAGGAGACTTCCCCGAGGCAGAGTGTTCCTACACTACCTTCTACTCCCCAACCCGCCGTGGAACTAATCAGTTGCCTTACAGGTTCTCAGGCAACAGGAAAGCCTTTCTGACATTTAGGGAAGGATGTCACCTGTATTTTAGGCTCTGCCCACGTACCCCAGGTATGTGGAGCAGAGAGTGGGAATAGTTATGTCCCCCTCAGGAGTGGGCATTCTTTTTACCACCTGATTCGCCAGAACTGTCTTCCGTAGACAGGTTCTTTGTATCCTTAGGCATACTTTTTGATGACCCTGATAGAAAAGCTGTGGCCGAGACCCAGCTAAACACCTTGAGGCAGGGTAAGAGGACCGTAGAGGAGTATTGCTCTGAATTCCGCCGCTGGTGTGTTCTGTCTGGGTGGAACGACCCAGCTCTTAGATGCCAGTTTCGATTAGGGTTAGCTGACCATATTAAGGATATGTTAGTGGCTTACCCTACCCCAGGTACTTTAGATGAGGCCATTGCCCTGGCTGTTCGTCTCGACAGACATTTTAGGGAATGTTGGGAAAAGGCTTCTCTCCCGCTGGTCCACTCCACTGTCACCTCTACAACCACCATTTCCGAGATAAACCCCAAGGAGCCAATGCAAGTGGGGGCTTCATCCACGACTTCTGCCAGTGACCGTAGGAGTTCCTATAGTGTCCAGGGGTTGTGCTTCTACTGTGGCGAAGATGGACACATTGTCAGAGAGTTCTCCAAAAGGAAGACGAGGCCGGAAAAACTCCAGTGCCTAGGTGATTTGCAGGAAGGTTACCTAGGTGAACAGGTATTTCCTATTGCATCAAAAAAGTTGTTGCTCCCAGTCAAAATCTCATACTTGTCTCTGGTTCTGGGAGTGCTTTTATGGATTCTGGTTTGGCTTCCAATTTTGTAGATACATCCTTTGCCAAACATCTGGGTCTACCATGGAGGCTGATTCCCTGTGGGTTGTGCCTATTGACTCTACTTTGCTGGCTAAGGGCACAATCCAAAACTGTACTCCTGAGCTCGAAATGTTGGTTGGATCAATACATACTGAAAAGTGTATTCATTTTATCATGGAAGGACTGCCTGCCAATGTGGTTTGGGGGTTGCATTGGCTTCAGAAACACAACCCGGTATTTGACTGGAATTCAGGAGGATTAATCAGGTGGGGACAACAGTGCTTTGACAGATGTCTCCCTATTATACTTGGCAACACAGAGGTGGAACAGATTCCTTTTTTTATTCGTGACTTTGCTGAAGTATTTTCTTAGAAACATTCGGAGATACTACCCCCTCATAGATCTTACGACTGTGCCATTGACCTATTGCCTGGAGTTAGGTTTCCTAAGGGGAGGATATATAATCTGTCAGGTACAGAGAGACTAGCCATGCAGCAGTATATTATGGAAAGCCTACAGAAGGGGCATATCCGACCTTCTGTGTCCCCTATGGGTGCAAGGTTTTTCTTTGTGTGAAAAAAAGGACGGAGGCCTCCGTCCATGCACAGATTACCGTGAACTGAACAAAATAACGATAAAAAACCAATACCCCTTACCCTTGATTCCAGATCTGTTCAATTAAATCCAGGGAGCAAAGTGGTTTTCCAAGCTTGACCTGAGAGGGGCCTATAACCTCATTCATATCCGAGAAGGGGATGAGTGGAAAACCGTGTTTAACACTCCTGAGGGTCATTTTGAATATCTGGTGATGCCGTTTGGGTTGTGTAATGCTCCCGTGGTCTTCCAGAACCTGGTTAATGATGTTTTCCGGGATCTCATTGGTTATTTACCTGGATTTTAATCTATCTAAGTTTGGTCATCACACGTTAAACACGTATGACCAATCTTAGAACTACATTTAAACTCCCTGCAGGCTGAGTGCTGCGCCTCTGATATTTTCCTGGCTGCCTTTGTTTACCTGTGCTTTATATCTTGCTTGCTCCATACAGTACGTGTACCAAACCTCCTCTTGTTTACTAACCCCGGCTTGTCCTCTGATTTTGTATCCCTCTTTCCCAATCATGTTTTTGACCAAGGCTTGTTTACTGGTTTCTCTTTGTGTCTGATTTGTGCCTTGACGAATCTGATTTGTTACTGACCCGGACTGTCTGACTAGTCTTCCTCGTGACAGCTCCAGCAATTTAGCAGCGCAGGGGCTGTCGCCCAGTTGGTGTCTGCCACCTAGGGAGAGCTTGTCAAGTAGGCAGGGACAGTGGGCTGGATTCCAGTTAGGGCTCACTGTAACTCCCTTGATGTGACAGCAATACAGTGAAATATATAACATGGTCATGTGATTTTAGCATCTAATGAGAGCCTACACCTCAGTGATGACGTTTTTAACACTTCTCTGTGTTCTACACTGACTGGATTGCTGCCAAAAGTGCAGAATGGTGATTTGATGGCCGTCAAAAGTGCAGAAAGCCACTGAAAATGAAACTGAAAATGATGTGTCGAACTAGAACTTTACTCGAACAAACAGTAAAATGGTCAGTTCTAGTTCTAAAAATTCAAGAAATTCTACTAGAATTTAACCTTTCTAGAACAGTTCGTTCAACACTAACCACAAGTCTCAGCAACACCTGTGGTGTGCCGGCTATTGCTCTATGTCAAATAAAAGCTGACCCACTGACCTACATTTTTCTGAACACTAACCTTAACATTAACCTACTATATAAAAGTATAACAAAAATAATTTTGCAAGATTTTAATTATAAAAATCTCCACACAATTTTAGTATTAACATAATACATTTTAAATTAGAAAAACAACTCAATGAACTGTTTTACCAGCCATTGTTGAACTCTGGCATTCATTTATATATATTTGGCCCATTACTAATGTGCGAAACATATATGCTAGGGGCCTCCAGCCTTATGAGCGCACATTCACTACTTTTATACATTGAGGCGCATTATACACTGAAAAAAAGACGCAAAAAATGGTGCCGATTCACCAAGTTTCATACCTCTCATTGTGAATTTACTGCAATTGGATGTACCGTAGCTTCCAGCAGATAGTGTGGGCACAGAAGCAAAGGCCGTTTGTTCCATCCACAACCGATTAACCCATTAGATATCGCAGTCAATTGTGGCCACGGCAGCTGGGGAAAGGCATAGGGAGAGAGCTCCCTCTGTCTTCATTAGCACCCTGCGACACAATTGCAGGTTGTCGATTGCTTTTATGGCAAATAGCCTAACAAAGGTGGTGACTTTTATGGCAACCGTGGTGACTCACAGTTACAATGAATAGCAGTACAGCTATATACAGCTATGCATTGTAACAGCGATCTAAAGCTCCCTGAGTCCAGTTCCTTATGGGAACAAGTAAATAAAAAGTCAAAATAAAAAAAAAAGTTAAACATGCACACAAAACATAATAAAGTGCCAATCTTCCCAAAGAACATTGAAAATAAATTAAGTGTACATATTTAGTATTGCCATGTGTGAAACAACCTAAAACTATAAATCTATCATGTTATTTTACCTGCACGATGAATGCAAGTACAAAAAAAAAAAAAAGCCCTTAAACAATTTTGTATGCGGAAAAAAAAAGGTATGGCTATCAGAAGAGAGTGATGCATAAACATTAATAAAACAATCAAAACATTTTTTTTAAGTCCTACAACATAAAAAACACTATAAATTGGGTACCACCATAATTGTATCAAGCCACAAAGTAAAAATAACATGCCATTTTTATTGCACAGGGAGCGCTGTCAAAAATAAAATTGAAAAACACTACCAGGATTGCTGTATATTTTCATCGTCTCCTAAAAAATTTATTTAAAGGTGATCAGAAAGTCACGTTCCCCCAAAAATTGTGACAATAACAATGCCAACTCATTCCACTTTAAAACAAGCCCCTACACAGATAAATAAAACAGTTATGGCTCTCAGAGTATGATGATGTAAAAATATGTTTTCTTTTTTAAATAAAAGTGTTTTTATTATGTAAAAGTAGTATAACATAAAATATATATCAATTTATCGCTATAATTGTACCGACCTGATGACTTGATAAAGTTAATAGGCCCTTATACCATATGATGATTGCTGTAAAAAATAAAAAAAACACTACCAAGATTGCTGTATTTGTTCATCCCACCTCTCAAAATCATTGATAAAAAGCAAAGTGCCACATGAACCCGAAAATGGTACTAATTAAAATGTCAGCTCATCCCGCAAAAAGCAAGTCTTTATAGAGCTCTATATACAGAAAAATAAAAAGTTATGGCTTTCAGAATATGATGACATAAAAATGTAGTTTTGTTACAAATGCATTTCTATTGTGTAAAAGAAGTAAAACATAAAAATCTATATAAAATTGATATTGTTGTAACTGTACCGACCCCCATAGTAAAGGTATCATTCTTTTCGGAAATAATGTTCAAAGACATTTCAATTTATAATTTGGCCGCTGTGCCAGCAAGGGTTAAGCTTCTTGCTACCTAATGCACCTCACACCACATGTATCAACACCTAGATACTGATTGGACAAGGGGATGCAGAGGTCTCATACCAGAAGTGGAAGTTGGAGGTCATTACAGGAAAGAAGTTCAGTTAAGCTGAGTTTAGAGAGTGATGGGGTGACAAGCAGCATGTGATCCAAAGGGATTGGCCCGGGACCTTGGTCCAGAGGAGAACAAAGCCAATATTTACTTCTCATCTTGGAGGTCACCAAGGCACTTAAAGGTGGAAGTTCTGCCAGCTATAGGATAAAGAGACTCATAATAGGGTGGAAATCCCTGAAGAGCACGGTAAAGAATATTCCCTCTTCAGAAGTAGTTGTGATTTAGTGTGCCTCCGACCTAACCCTTACACTTTGCCACTAAGCGGTCCCTGGTCGAATGATGTTAAGGAATAAGCTCCAGCAGAAATCATTGTACTCATCAGTGTGTCCATAAGGTGGGGTCAACCATCCTTATAACAGACTCAGAGAAGGAAGAAATGTATTTACTGAAAAAGGTTATACCATGTTTAACACCTTTTGTGAAGTAAAGAATTGTGCTTTTGTTTTCACCCTCCCTCTTGTCTTCTTGCTTTAATATCCACTGCACCGAAAACATGGACACATTTCAAACATTTACAGGCAGTTAAGGGGTTTAACGTCAGCCCAAGAAAGTTTGTGTCCCGCTGAATCTGAGGAGTAGAACTCCCATCATCCCTCCTCAGCACCTGCAGCGTTTCCCCTACTTCGATTGTATGTGACTCCAGAAGGTAAGTGAGGTTAGAAGGAAAGGCCATCCTGACATAAGTTTAATCCCATCCAGCCTGTCCTCTGCTCTCCCCGGGTCATCACAATTAGAAAAAAGGAGACTATTTTTTTGTTATTTAAAAAAAAAGATTTTTAAGTACCAAACTCTGTTAATATCAGTAAGAAAATATACAGCATGTGCCAAAATTCAAGACACAAGGAAGTGAAGTTTCATACACGTTGCTATTACCAACACCTTAAAAAACATAACAGTTGACCTCTTAGTCAAATGATTACTAACAATTAATGGCAAAATGATGTTATTGTCACTTGATCATCTGTAGTGAAAAGAAAAATAAATTCTGCTATTTGCAGTTTTCTTCCTTGTATATGCAATAAAAGTTCCCATCAGGAAAAAAGACTTTGCTTGTCAAAATTTTATATAGTAAAATGCTTAAATTATGTATATTGTTATGCACAATTATGATAAATATAGCATAATTGGATTTTTTTTTATGAACACATATTGAAGAAAATTGGCACACGGTCATAGTTCTTGTCTTATAAAGAAATGCATTGCAAAAAAGACAATTATTTTTTTTCGCAGCTTTTCGTAGCAATTACAAGAAGCAGCGGGGCATTCAGTAATGGCTTTTTAGTTATGGGAATGCTAATATTATTTCCAACAGAGTTGTATAGCATGTGATGTAACTGCAGTGTTAAATTAGTTAACAATGTAAGTACCTTTTTTATATGTCTAATTGTTCATTAACCTAATCATGCTAATAATTTTATTTCACAGGTGATCACTACTTCAAATGTTACATGGTAAGACAAATCCCATACTGATTATAACAACATTAACATCACAACCTTTATTTAAAAAAATAAAATAAAACATACTGTTTATTTTACATTCATTTGTGATCTTGAGTTTACAGAATAGAAACACAAATTAAAGTATTTATGAAAATTGTATAACATGAGGTTATTAATACATAACACACAATTTAGAAAATACATTTGAGAAATGTATTATTGCAGACAATAGTGACAAGCTGGGGTATTGTTAGTAAGGAAACATAAAAGGGATCATGTGGTTTCCAGGACAGAGGGTTGGAGTGTAGGTTCAGAGTAGCGATATGGGAAATAGGTTAAAGAAAGTGTCACTGGCCACATGGCTGATGGAATTTAAATGGGGTGTGAATAGAACAATAGAAGAAGATAGGGAGTAAAAGTAGAGAGATGGTTTAAAAAGAAATAAACAGGTGATCAAGGGGTTCGAATGAGTGGTAACAGAGCCCAGTGCATGTTAGACTTACCTATGAAGACAGGTTGAATGAGTAAAGGGGTTGCCTCTCTTCATACATTAATAGCTCGGCTGTACTGAGAACTCTCACTGATTTCAGTGGAAAAGCCCCAACCACCTCTCCTGCCCACACCTCTGACATTTATGACCTATCCAGTAGTATTTAGTCACTGGAAAAATAGACGTAAAACATAACCATTAATAGTTGAGTAAAATACAGACTAACAATAATCCATAAGATCAAAAAGAAAAACGTCTTACACTAAACAGAAAAATTTAATACAAACCTCAAAGGTGTGAGGGTCAAAGTAACCCCATTACACCCTATGCTACAGACTGCCTGTAGAACAATATGGAGACATCGTTCCAATAAGAACGTCCCCATCTGGAACCTTGATTATTATGCTCTGGTGCTCCCTGATAGACGGGGGCAGAAAAAAATACTAATCCAATGAAGAATTCCCAAAATATAGTCCCAAAAAAAGTCCCAAAGTCCTGACGCATTTCCTTCCTAAGTTCTACAGGAATTCCTTAGGGAACAATAAAATATATGCAAACAGTAGGGTCACACATAGATATACATATAAATCCACTCACCACCTCCTGCTTTGACATCCAGGAATTCCTTCTTAGGCGAACATCCATGCCTGTATTAACAGCACGCTGGTCTCCATTATAGCTTAACACATTTGTCTTGGATTACCAGCTTGTCTCAGGCTCTAATATGTCGGTGCCCTGAAACCACGGTGCCCCATACTTGCCTGTTTGGTGCCTCCGCTTAAGTCAATGATTTTATAATATATATTTATATCTCAGACATCTTGTCTGAATATGTCCCTGCAGTCTATGCAATTGTGACCTTACTGACTATATCTTTGTGTGACCCTACTATTTATATATATTTTATTGTCCCATGAGGAATTCCTGTAGAACTGAGGAAGGAAACATGTCAGGACTTCGGGACTATCTTTGGGACTTCTTCATTAGATTAGTATTTTTTTGGGCCCCCATTTATCAGGGAGCACCAGGGCATTATAGGTAAGGTTCCTGGTGGGGCCGCCATTATTGGGCTGCCTTCTTATTGTTTGATAGGCAGTCTGTAGCATAGGGTGTAATAGGGTTACTTTGGCCCTCACACCTTTGAGGTTTGTATTTAATTTTTCTGTTTAGTGTAAGCCTTTTTTCTTTGGATCTTATGGATTACTGTTAGTCCATGTTTTACTTGACTATTAAAGGTTACGTTTTATGTCTACTTTTCCAGTGATTCATTTTTTTTATTCTAGACGGTATACCATAGTTGGAGATAGCATTACTTACCTCTGCTATTCTAGTTCCATCAATGTCTGAAGTTAGACAACCCTGTTAAGATTATAGACTGCTGATCAACTGTTCTCTGCATGTATTTGGTTCGCATGTATTCCATCCTAGTCAATTTCTTGTGAAGATTAATTTCCTGGTATGAAGAAGGCCTGCAATCATCATTCTCAGAAGAACAAATAATGAATATTGTCATACCCAAAAGATAGTTAGGATGGGATCTTGATGTGTGTATACCTTCACTGAGTGGGAAAGTGAGCTGTATGGTTCTAGCAACTGCTCCAACATGCAATTCAGCTAGAGACCTTTAACGTCACTTTTTTCTGACCCAAAGGTATCACAGTTAGAAGGACTCCTAGCAGGGCCGAAAGAAAGGAGCTCTGTTATAGTATCTAGGATGGCTGCTAGCTGGAAGCAATTATTTCAGGTGCTTTAAAGGAATTAAGTAAAAAGGTAATAGGAAAAAGTGAAAGGTAATCATTGATTTTGTCATAAATCAGTTTAGAAGATCATTGAGAAGAAGAGATAAATGGGCTGAAGACCAAGCCATCATGCAGCTTTTCAGATGGATTTTTCTTTGAACAAGGCAGAACAACCTGTGCTGTATGCAATAACATGCAAGCTGAGTGAGAATCTAATCAATATGTTTGATAACGACCTAAAAATGTTTTTACATCAGTACTAAAAAATGTATTCAAAGATGTTCATAGTATTTAAGATTTGCAAGCAAGGCCACTTTAACCATATGGCAATTGGTGTTCCTGTATTAGGCCCCGAAGCATTGGGATTATTCCCAACTGTATCTGTATCCGTAGTATTCAAATAAAAACACAAACTATAGTGGTTCTCTGCAACACTATTTTGCACATTCGGATAGAAGAAGCAAGTAGGTGTAGGAAGAAATAACTGAAGTAAGACAACTATGATGGAAAGTAATCAGTTAGTAGAAAGGGATCAGGGGAATTCAGTGGATGAAATGGGGGATATATGGACAGCCAGTGGGAGAAAAGGGGGGGTATGGTATAGCAATTTGAGAATAGGGGAAAATTATGGAGCAGTATGAAAACTAGGGTACTTAAGAAAAAAGGCAGTGCAGCCCATTGTGAGATGATTGTAAGTGGTTTGGGAATGCACTAAAGTTACATGGGGCTCAAATACTTCTTAGTATTGTAGGGGTGCTTTGAAAGGCACATTTAGAGCACTATCACTGTGTGCGACTTGAAAGAGGCACAGCTACTGTAGGTAGCACAAACCTTGGTGCTTTAACCTCTGTGTCTAGAAGAATATATCTTAATAGTTTGGGGGAAAATAGAAACTAAAAGAGAGAGCTTGCCACTTTAATCAGTAAAGATGACCTGTGAGTCCAAACGTTTCCCACGAACAGTGCTTGAATGTACAGCTTTTGTAGAACATTTAAAAATCCATTTAAAAATGGATAAAAAAAAAGATGTGCATTTTTAACACATATTCGAACAGTAGTGAATATTATCATTGATCAGAAAACTTCATGTATTTAATATATTTTTCAAATACATTTCAATGGGTTTTAAATACATTACAAAAATGCTACGTGTGTATGAAACCTAATGTGTCTACAAAATTGTCTACAAAATTAGAATAAAAATGTTGTACCGAGCCCATGAATGTGTTAGAATGGTCTGTGTTGCAAGGCCCATATGCTTAACATATCAGCCTTTTTTTATTATATTGCATATGGCTTGATTTGACTAGAGAATTTAGTGGCCAATTCACCACCTTAAAAAACATTCCAAGGGTTTTAGCCCCTTATCGACGTAGGATATGATAAGGAAATAAGCATTTTATGTTTTAGGTTTATTTGATTTATTTTAAAATTTCTGGTAAAAAAAGAAAACTAAAAAAGGAAATGTGAAAGTTCTGCTTATCCAGCCTACATAAAGTTTGTTCTGTACACACTGATACAAGGAGAGCTTTCAATAATGTAATGGGGGAGTTAACAAAATGCCCCTTTCTTTCAAGGGTCCCTCAGGATTTACTCTGCTTTTTATTTAAATCCCGCTCTAGGTCATATTAACCCGTAATACAAGCGCGACTCTTCCCTCTATATTATGGTTCAATTGGCCTAGCCTTCATTGTTCAAAAACCCTTTTTATCTTTACTGGGTTTTCCTCTTTGGACTTTCCCTTGTATAGCAGAAGAACCTCACAAGACTTGTCATATTGGAGATTATCCAACCCAATCATTTGGCTTTTGTCCAGATAACTCTTGACCATTTTTGTACTTCCAGCACATTGGCTTCAGGATCTGAATGGTAAGTGGCTGCCTTATAAATCCTATGCATTGAGAGGTGCCAATTCTAATAAGATAATGTAATACAGCTAGATTTTTTTCAGTGGGAAATTTTTAAAATTTTTGCTTTTATGCAGTTATGACTTAACTTTTTTTTAGTAGTGTTAAAATTCAATAAATTTTTACCGTGTTTATCCCCGTAGGTGCACAACCTAATGCTTTATTTTAAACATGTACATTCTCATATACTGCAACCAAATTATTTATTTATTTAGCTCATATTACATGAATGGTTGGATTTACTTGTTTATGTTGATTTAAGATGTTGGATACAACCTCGAGTAGTTCATATTTCTCAATAGACATGCAGTGTCTTAGAATATTGTGTAAGTAACTTAATAAATCATTTGTATTTTCACTTTCTTACAAATGGGTTTTAAAAATTGTTTCTTGAAACCTGAAAAGTATAAGTACTATTATTTAATAAAATTTACAAAAATTGAGACAAAATCTAAAACTTAAACATTGAGTTCAATTAAAATCCAGTTGTTCATGATTAATTACTTGGCAAAAAAAGTTCGTTTTTTGAAACCTAAAGTCACATACCGGCCCCTTTTTTAGGTTCCCTGTCCAACTGCTCGTTTAAAACTTTAATTTTTAATCAGCCAAACCATGCGGCAACTCAGGGCATTTGGGATGTAGACTGGGCAAGACAATCTCCCGCAGTTCAAACCCGGATCAGATGGGGGAAAAAAGGTGATTTGAGTGCCTTTGAACGTGGCGGTTGTTGGGGCCCCAAAAGGGTGGTTGAGTATTTCAGAAATTGCTATCTCCTGGGGTTTTTACCCCAACCCTCTCTAGGGGTTTTCAGAGAAATTCCCCAAAAAGAAAAAAACTCCAGTGACGGGAGTCCTGTGGGGGAAATCCTTGTTGTGCCAAGGTCAAAGGAGAATGGGCAGACTGGTTCAGCTGATAAAAGGCAACAGGACTCAAATAGCCACCCCTTAAAACCCAAATAGGAGAAGACACTCTGAAACCCCAGTAGGCGAACTTTGAGGCGATGGGGTACGGGAGCAGAAGACCACCCCGGGTGCCACTCCTTTCAGCAAAACAGAAATGAGGCTCCCCAAATTTTCCCAAAACCCTGAAATTGGACAGTAAAATTGGAAAAACGTTCCCGGGCCATGAGTCTCGATTTTTGCTGGAAATTCGGGTGGTAGGGTCAGAAATTTGGGGGCAAAACATGAAAGCAGGATCCCTCCCGCCTTGTATCAACGGTTCAGGCTGGTGGTGGGGTGCATGGTGTGGGGAAAATTTTCTTCGTTTTGGGGCCCTTGGACCAAATTTGGGATCATTGAACACTTTGGAATTATCCCGAAGAATTGAGGGGTTCGAAGGAAAAAGGGGGGCCAACCCCTTACTGCTGGTGTACCTAATAAAGTGGCCGGTGAGTGTAGAACTCTAGGTGTAATTTCCGTTGGCCTCTAATGCAACATTTAATTTACAATTACAGAATTCAAGTATGAAGTTGCAAACATGAACATACCTAAAAAGTTTGAAGCATGAAAACGGGATATTCTTGAATGAATTTAACATTATTATAATGGAAAACTTTGATGCTTAATGGCATATATAAGAATATTAATAATTCATAATAAAATGCTTTGAAAATTCACTTCTCTAGTATTTCATCGACATTACAAACCAGGCATGCCAAATAATAATAGACAACAGAGGCTAAAATGCTGATTTATGGATCCATATATTAGCCCTTACTGTCTTATAAGAACCAAATGTAGCTCTCTAATAGGAAACACACCCTTCAATGAAATGCTGGTAAAGCAGATTTTTACAATTTTACTCTTCTTTATAGATGATAATAAATAAAATCAAGAAATAATTTTTAAAATGAATAATATATTATATTTTTGTGCTATATTGTAACTATCAATAATAGAAATAAAGGCATAAAAGAAGTAGAAAAGTAAGAATAAAAATACTAACAAACATCAAGAAAATGCAGGAAAAAAAAATACTAGCTAGTCAAGATCAAACATTTTATACTATGCTGGTTTAAGGTATCACAGCATATTAGGAAACTGTGATGTGATCAAGTTAGAACACTAATTTGTTCTTAGTTGTGACAATTGTTAGATTATTTTATAACAGAACCTGCTTTTTAAGTAAATGGATCTTAAGAATGTCTTGTATGTATGACGCAAATAACTGAAGCAATTGTCTTGTACCACATATAGAAAAAGGAGATTGCTGAGTGTTTGTTTTATTTTACTTTATTTTAATATTTTGTTCTTTACTTTTTCTGAAGTAATTTTATTCAAGCAATAAAGTATACTTGGAACATCACAAAATTAATTTGCCCCAGGCCTGGTGTTTTAATATAATCCATCTTGGAAGTTTATTAATCCTATAATCCATTTTGATATTTTTTCTATTTTTATTACAACCAAAAATATTTTATCCATATATATTTGGTAATTCATCTGAATGTAACCCTGATTCTATCATATTTGTTTTCTCCAAGTATTGTAATTTCAAACTTGAATGCTATTCTTTATTCATTTTTCATAAGATCATACATAATAATAACTTATTATGTAGTCACCTAAATCATATGAAAGATGACTAACAAGGTCAGAAGTGTTTTTCAATAATGCAACACTCAATAATGAGTTAAATAAATCCTAAAATATGCTTTGGCATTTAAAGCTGCAATATCTGTGCCAGATCTCTAACTCTCTAAATCACGTAGTAGAAAAAGATCTACGCATAGTTGTTAAATTAAAAAATAACACCAATATTACTACTACTAGTACTACTACTACTAATTATAATAATAATAATAATAATAATAATAATAATAATAATCATAATAATAATAATAATAGTTATCATCATAACCACCATCAATATCATCATCATTAAAAATAGATTTTAGGGATGCTTTTTAAAAAAAAAAAACAGTGCTGAAGAATGATAGGGGACTAGCCCTTCCAAAAGTCAGTGCATATTATGTGGAATTGTTAGCAACCACAATCCTTCTTTGGTTTATATATTGGGAAAACTAAACTCTGGAGACATCCCTATATAAAACCCTACTGACTGCCTTACCCTGGATCTGCGCCTTTGAGTTTTTAATGACCAGACTGTCTGATCTGCCCCTCAGATCAACCCCACCCTCAACACCCACACGATTTTTTCCATGAGAGGTAACAGAGTGGTTGTCAAACAGGAGCCCATTGATGAGGACATCAGGCTGCCCGTAGTCGTCCCCACTGATAAAATGCAAATGCCTGTAGTTAAAACGATCAATGTTGGTGGCAACATCTTCAATAAGAACTCTTTCATAGCAATGTGGATCGATTCTCTGAACAATCTGCTGCATATTGATATATGGAACAGGACTCACCCTGTTTAGGGGTCACCTACAGGCATGGGTATGTAGATGGGAAGGGGTGTCAGGGTGCTCTGTGTCAGGTTCCCGTTTAACTATTAGGCTATGTCTACACGGCATTGGACAAAAAACTCACTGAAAACTAAATCCTAAAAACATTCATAAAACTGAGCTTTTTGACACTAACTTTCAAAAGCTGTTGAAAAACGTCAGTTTTTACATGCGTTTTGCGTTATTTTTGCACTTTTTTGCACATTATTTACGTGCGTTTTTTGCAGAAATGCAAAGCATAGTAATTGCTATGGAATTCTACAAAAAACCTGCCAAAAAACATCCAGCGCTTTACATAGACCCCAAAAGTAAATTTTCTGCCCTGCTCAGTCATTTTTTTGCAACATCTTTCAAAAAACGACCAGCAAAAAAAACGAGTAGAAGACGTTCTGTGGAGACAATAGAACATTTTTACTATACAAGTCTACGGGACCTCTTTTCAGTCATATTTTCAGCATTTTTGTGTGCAGTGGAGACAAAGCCTTAGGATGGTATTTTATGGAGTGCTTTGTTTGCTCTTATTCCTGTGATTATAGTTCATTTTTATCTCCCTTTTCCCCAGTGATGTGTTTTTCATTCACTGATTGTGACCTGCTGGAAGTTTCCAGAGCTGGGACCTTCTGCCAGATTCTGGATGTTTCTCCAGCTTTCCACAGAGCTGGCTCCATCCAGTTTGGTCTGGTTCTCCAACTGCCAGATAACTGATAAGACAGAGAAGGGAGTGGTAGGACCCAACTCACCTGCTGTATATTACACAGGTGGAGGTGAGAGGATTGTTGATTGAAATTGTGAGTTTCCATTTTGGTGGGACTCTGGGTAAGCTGCAGTGCTCTCTCTGCCTTGACATAAAGGACTATGTTGGTTCCATTACATACTGCTCAGTGTCTGTCTTCGTGGTCACAAGCGCCATTTCGTGACACCGTCCATTAAAAAGTAAATATAGAGTGAATAAGAAGTTGCATACACTAGTATCAATAAAAACAAGACATCACCCCTCAGAAAATCAGCTATCACACATCTCCAGGTATACCGTATATACTCAAGTATAAGCCAAGTTTTTCAGTGACTCGGCTTATACTCGAGTCACTGTCGGCGCTCGGGCGCTGCGTTGGCCCGTGCGCCGACAGGGACACTTCAGTTATATGCGACTCCTCAGGGAGCGCATATAACTGAAGGCCGAGTCAGCTGACAGTGTCTGGGCAGTGTGGTGGCCCAAGCGCTGTCAGCGATCTCTTCCCCTTCATGCGACTCCTCCGAAGGGCATGCAGGAGAAGAGATACCACTGCGGTGCAGAGAGCGAGCACTCCCTGCTCCGCAGTGGACTCCGGGCGGCCGCTAACTCGCGGCTGTCCGGAGTTTCCGGCACAGGCAGCGTTTGTCATCACGCTGCGTGCGTGGCCTGATGACATCACCCGCCTGTGCCAAGAAGACCGAGGAGCACACTCGGGAGACGGAGCAGCGGGGATCGAGGTAAGTGGGTGTTTTTTGGTTTTAAAATCCTACCTACACCTGCCTATACCTGCCTAGTACTACCTATACCTGCCTATACCTGCCTAGTACTGCCTATAACCTGCCTATACCTGCCTAGTTTTGCCTATACCTGCCTATACCTGCCTATAGCCTGCCTATACCTGCCTAGTACTGCCTATAGCCTGCTTATACCTGCCTAGTACTGCCTATAGCCTGCCTAGGGGACCTATACCTGCCTATAGCCTGTCTAGGGGGACCTATATCTACCTAGCACTGCCTATACCCTGCCTATAACCTGCCTAGGGGGACCTATACCTGCCTATAGCCTGCCTATGGGGGCAATTACCTGCCTATAGCCTGCCTAGGGGGACATATAGCTGCCTATACCAGCCTATAACGACCTATACCTGCCTATAGTCTGCCTATGAGGACCTATACCTGCCTATGGGGGCAATTACCTGCCTATAGCCTGCCTAGGGGGATATATAGCTGCCTATACCAGCCTATGGGGGACATTAATCTGCCTATACATGCCTATAACCTGCCTAGGGGGACCTATACCTGCCTATAGCCTGCCTATGGGGGCAATTACCTGCCTATAGCCTGCCTAGGGGGACCTATATCTGCCTATAACCAGCCTATAACGACCTATACCTGCCTATAGCCTGACTATGAGGACCTATACCTGCCTAGGGGGGCAATTACCTGGCTATAGTCTGCCTATGGGGACATTAAACTGCCTATACCTGCCTATGGGGGACATTACACTGCCTATATTTGCCTATGGGGGACATTAAACTGCCTAATGTCCCCCATATAACCCCCAGAATAATGGAAGCATGTCCTTTATTTTGCTTGATTTTGAATTAGGTAACTAGTTAAACTGCCGTTAGATAAGTTGTTAAGCCCTAGATAGGTTGGTAGACTTTAGGTAGGTTGGTAAACTCCAGGTAGGCAGCGGTTAGGCCCCAGGTAGAGAAGCAGTAAATAGGCTCCAGGTAGGTAGGAAATAGGTAGGTAGATTGGCCATAAGTAGGTAGGTATGTAGGCCAGAAGTAGGTAGAAAGGCTATAGTTAGATAGATAGGAAGATTGGCCCTGGGACGGCAAAAGGAATTAGTTAGAGGTAGATAGACAGGTCCCAGGTAGGTAGATGCCAGGTAGCTAGGTAGGCTGTAATTGGGCCCCAGGTAGCTAGGTAGATTGTCACTAGGCCCTAGGTAGACAGGCTGTAGGTGAGCCCCATATGGGTAGGTAGGTTATAGGTGGGCCAAACGTGGGTAGCTAGGTAGGAAGGATGCAGGTGGGTTCCAGGTAGCTAAGTAGGTAGGCTGTAGGTGGGCCCCAGGTAGCTAGGCTTTAGGTGGGCCCTAAGGTAGCTAAGTAGATAGGCTGTAGGTGGGCCCCACATAAATAGGTAGGTAAACTATCGGTGGTCATCATGTAGGTAGGCTATCGGTGGGCCCCACATAGGTTAAAGATGGGCCCCAGGTAGGTAGGCAGGTAGGCTATAGATGGGCCCCTGGTAGGTAGCTATGTAGGCTATAGATGGCCCTGGATAGGTCGACTATAGGTGGGCCTCTGGTAGGTCAGTATGGTATAGAGATCGAGCCCCATAAGTAGAAAAAAAACAAAAAAACAAACTCACCTGTCTCTCATTCCCTCAACGCAATGAAGAACGGCGTGAGTGGCACGATGATATGATGTAATCGCGCTGTTCACGTCATCACTAGGAACTGATGCCTGGTAGGCTAAAGGCCTAAGGCCTTAGGCTTTCCAGGCAGATTAGCAGAGTGCTGGTCGTGCTCTGCTCCGCTTAGACCGCATAGTCACTGCCTCTGAACACTCGGGACAGAGGGTCTGGGTGTTCTAAGGCAGGATTCTCCCTGGGATGGCAGGCCCCATAGCAGTCACTATGGCTGCTACAGTAGTTGTTCCATTCATGGTGGGATGGGCGAGTCTCCATATATTATATAATTGGATGTTTTGCAATAAGTTCTTGATTTTATTCAATTTTCTCAATGAAGTGAAAGAGTTAACAGATGAAAGATCAAGACCAGGTTGGAGTACTAGATTAAAGGGAACCTGTCAGGTTATTCTGCCTTTGCTGAGAACAGCACAAGCTAGTGAAAGATATGCTGTTTCCAGCACTGAGTCTCTTATCCTATAAGATGCAGAAGATTCAGAGCATTTAGGGGGACATGTAAGAAAACTGTCTTCGTCAACGACTTTCTTTGTTGCCCATAGCAACCAATCAGAGCGCCCGTTTCATTCTTTCAGAGCACTAGATGAAATGTAAGGGGAACTCTGATTGTTTGCTATGGGCAAAAAAGAAAGTCTTAGACCAAGACAGTTTTCATACATGTGGACCTTAATGTTCAAATCTGGCAGTTTGAAACCTGCTCTGCAAGAAAAGAGTCCACTTAATTTATGAGTGGGTGCTGAGCCCGCTCACCTGCTGGTTATTCACAGGTTTTTATCCAGTCAAAGTAAAATATTGAGTGAGAGGGGCTAGTCATAGATGGGAGGAGCTAGCACCTGCTCATGAATAAGCTGGACTCATCTCTGGCAGAGCAGACTACAAACTGCCATATTTGAGCATTTAAGCCCTCATGTATGAAAACTGTCTAGGTTTAAGACTTTGTTTGTTTTCCATCGCTCCAAATCAGAGCTCCCCTTTCCTTTCATGTAGTGCTCTGAAAAAATGAAAGGGGAGCTCTGATTGATTGGGCAACAAAGAAATCCTTACACCTAGACAGTTGTGATACCTGAGGCCCTTAAGTTTCTGCATAACAGACACACTGCTGGAAACAGCATGTCTGTCACTACCTTGTGCTGGCTTTAGTAAGTGTGAAATAACCTATATGACAGGTTCCCTTTAACAGAATAATTGTATCCTATGTATAAGCATTTTGTTCATCTAGAGTCTTGGTGAGTCAGGGCCACCATTAGGGCAGTACAACTGGTACTGCCAATTGGGCCTGGCTACATTGTGAAACAAACTAGGGGCTACTACCGTCAGCTGATACCACCCCCTCTTTTCACAGGAATGGTAGAAAGAACAGGCCTTAGGCATGTTCTCTATATCATGCAGGATATCTCAATTGTATGTGCATCCTTGCAACGCTCATACAATCGTGCGTAGCAAGGACGCACATACCGTGATTAAACACGGTGATGGTATTTTCTGGCCTTTTTTATATGTACTGACCCATAAAATATAGGTAAACTGTATGTTGTAAAATCCAACAAGAACTAAATCCAAAAACAATGGTACAATTGCATTTTTTTTTCTTGTTCAGCCCAGAAAGATTTTTTTCTTTTTCTGCGGTGAGGTGGCAGGGATTCTGTGGGAGAGAAAGCCCAGACACTTTAACTGTTTGGGGCCCTGAAATTTCTGATAGCAGCCCTGATGTGAGTTGGGAGCATAAATGTTAGCAATGGTGTACCTGAGATGGCAAAGGTGTCAAGGATTATTTGGTACACTCTTTGTTCTTTCTGGGGCTCATAGTGCTCAAGTTATCCCCCAGTAAGTGAAGAGCCCCAGATGGAGTACTCTCAGGTGCGTCCGACTGCCAGCATGTCAGGCCACACCCCTCTTTTTTTCCCTTCTTATTTTGTAACTGTGTCTACTCAATACTTGGGTGTCCTTTATCTCTTTATATTTGTAACTATTAAGCACTGCTCCTTTGTATACAGAGGCATAACTTGAAGCTCTTAGGCCCCAATGCAAAAAGTTAAATCGGGCACCCCAACTATTATGTGCTAATTATAATACTGGTGTCTTCCTATGTGGCAGGAGGGCTTTTGGGCCCTCTCAGGCTGCTAACTCTGCACCCCCTATAGTAATGCCCCTGGTATAAAACCCTAAAACTTTAATAGTTTGCCTTGTTGATCTAAAGAACCTAAATATCAAAGAAGAAAAGTTGCTTCTTATCCATGTTACCTGTTGACTGCTATGGTGTATTTGGTACTGGTGAGTAGATTAGGGGCAACATGATTTTTGGCACCAAGGCACCATTTATTTTGCACGTATTTGTAGCGTAGAATGTGCCTGAATCTATTAACCTTTTCTACTGTGGGTCATAGATTTAGCGCTTTCTAGCTACAAAGCATCACTTCTGGTTCAGGTAAACAACTTTAAAAGGGGTGTATACCTATTCCAGCAGCTAAAGCTATAAATGTGTAGCTTCATACAGTTGTAGTGTGACACGCCTCGGGCACTTTGTAATGTGCCTGATATAGTAGTGTGCCTGTTTTAAAATAGAGCCCCGTTCATACATGTTGCCCTAGGTGTGCAATTTTGGGACTTAACGCCAATGCTTGATCAGCAGTGTTCCTTAGGTGTATGGACTGTTTGAGGAAACTTAGTGTACTTAATTTGTAGTCTAAGTGAGGAGTGATTGTGAAATTAAGCTGTAGAATGATTTTTACCCCTTGTAGACGCAAACACATTGCTAAAGAAGAAATGGACCTGTCTGTATGATAAGATAAATACTTTTAACTTACACATCATTAATCCGCCACTTGTTTTTTTTGTTTTTTTTTATTTGTTCAATTATATTTTCAGTATATTTTTAGAGTGTGAAAGGAAACAAGATACCCAGAAGAAACTCAGGTGGAGAACATACAAACTCCTTGCAGTTGATGTCCTAGGTCAGGTTTGACCAAGTACTGCATGGCAACAATGTTAATCATTGCCATTGTTCAGTAAATAAAAGTGTACACTGACACTATTCCAGGACCCAGGTTTTCCTTCTTTTGAATATGTATATAAAGAATTTTTCACACAGTTTACAGTTTAAGATATTAATCTCAAATAATTTAATAATATATTTATCATACACACCCTTTTTCTCTTTGTGCTTTAGGACAGAAAATACATGACTCGTCCTCATTTTACTTACCCTGGGCCCTCTTCAATACATCATAAATAATTTGATGTGATTCATTTAATTTTATTCATTTAGCATAGCATTCACACTTCATTCATATGCTTTATGTTATCTTACATGGTCCCAATGGGCATCTTATCACTGTTCCGAAGAATATATTTTGCATGAACTAATTAGAGAGTCATTTGCTAGTCCATGTCATTTTTATAGAACTGATGGTTGGTAAGGCATACTGTGTGCCAAGAGAATGAAAGTCTGCTCTATTACTACTAATCTTTAATTTCTTTTGTACAAAAAAAATATTAAAATAAAAGGTATATGTTCATAGGATTTAAATAAATATTTGTGTTCATAATGAGACAGGGATTTTGATATGATATTGTTTTTTTTGTTTTGTTTTTTAAGATTTCACAGTAGGCTTCTAATAAAATGTGATGTAAACTGTCAAAGGTCTGATGCATACATTTAAACCTCTAATTTCATGAGGAGCTATACAGATTTTTTTTCCCCAAAGAGCGTTACTGTACCTCCATTTTCAGCAAATAAACTACAATCTGGACATACAGATATTATACTACCTTCCAAGAGCATCATCAGGGCAGAATTCGAAGTACTTCTATGCCAGCCCTGATCAAATTTTAAAAATTAGAGACCCAACGATATAGTGCATAATAGGAGCTGGAAATGGGTGAGGGGCTCAGATGCTTAAGCTGCATGGAACCCTGAAATTACTTATTTCTGTCCTGCTTCCATTTGTGGGAAGGGTTAATGTTTATTTTTGAGGTTTGTAACTACATGACCACATATACTTTATCCCATATCCCACAATCATCATACGTACCTGGCTGATGCATTCATACATTGACTTTCTGGTGATATTGCCCCTAGCCTGTACCACAAATCTGTTCAGAATTTTTTTTTTTTTTATATGTATTGCAGGAAATAGACCATAACAAGGATGGAGACTAATAGCAAAATGTGTGGAAACCGCAAAGAAGAAAATAATCAAAATAATACTGGTAATTATAACTATATTTTGCCTTATGAGTTTTGGATGAAGTATACAGCTTCTATAATTTTTGACAGATTCTACATTAATTCTGTTCTGCATGTAGACATAATTCATAATTAACTTTCATTAGATGCCAACTATCATCTACATTTTTACCTGGTTTACAAAAGAATATTTTATGTCCACATAGATTTTTCCCATTGATATTGTGCGTGCACAAAACTTCATACAGCTGTACAACATAGTGTAAAGTAATTTGTTAAATAGTACTCGTTGTCCAGCCTAGGGACTGATCTGTTAAGCTAGGTTGATCAAGGGTTGTGCAGGTTTTTTCACAATGCCCCAGGGAAATTTTGATCTTTTTAGATAAGGGATTAAAGCATAAATTTTTTTTTTTTTTCTAAGGAAAAGAAAACACTTTTTTTTAACGTACAACAAATATTAGTATATTTAATAAGTAACTTAGTTTAGCTAAGGGCTGATCTAAGCTAGTGATATCATTTTTCAATCTAGGAATTGATTTTCAGATGTGAGTTATCAATACTTTTTTATTTTCTAACTATATAGAAAATAATTACACATATCTATTACTATAAAAATAAATATATATTATATTACTAGTTATTTCAATATATATTTGTGTTATAGTTATTTTATCATACATTAATATATAATTTATAATATATATATATATTATATATATATATATATATATATATATATATAATATTATATAATATTTAATATATATATAATATATATTTATAATATATAATAATAATAGATAGATAGATAGATAGATAGATGAATGATAGATAGATAGATGAATGGATGTATGTATATATGTATATACATACATACATAAAAACACACATACAGGAAGGTGCCTCGTTCATCTGTGCAAACAATTATACACAAGTACAAACAAGATGGGAGTGTCCAGCCATCATACCGCTCAGGGAGGATATGGGTTCTGTGTCTCAGAGAATAATGTGTTTGGTCCAATATGTGCATATCAACCCAAGAACAAACATGTCCTGTGGTCGGATGAAATTGTTTGGCCATAATGACCATTGTTACGTTTGGAGGAAAAAGGGAGGAGCTTGGAAGCCTAAAAACACCATCCCAACTGTGAAACACAGAGGTAGCAGCATCATGTTGTGGGATTGTTTTACTGCAGAAGCGAATGGTGCACTCCTAAAAATAGATAGCAGCATGAGGAAAGAAGATTATGGGCGACATGTATGATCGGAGTTTGCGCCTGTTTTCAGGCGTATACTGCGCCTCACAGTGCCGGCTCCATTGTCGGACGCAGGGATGCACTGTTAGGCGTAACCTTCGCCACTTTCGGATGAGCATAACATGAAGGGGCGTGCAGTGGGCGCTCTGTGGGCTTCCTGTGGCGGGACGCGGCAAATTCGAAAAATCCGAGGCATGCATGATTGCGGGTCGGCAAAGGCGCATTCCAGTGCTTTACAGCTCCGACAGGCAGACCTAGTTTAATGTGGTCTATCTGATCGGAGAAGTCGAAGAGGAGCGCGGAATTCTTGTAATGTGCTATGGTTCTACACTTACAGCAGTACACTACTAAAATAAATGATTTGTGAAGAAGAATAAATAATTAAGCAAGAAATGCTGCTTGGCGGACCACAGGTCCCAGCAAGACCTGTGCTGTGCTGCCTTTTGTTGTATATACTGAATTACATTAAAGTTGAAAGCAGCTCAAATACATCTTAAATTGTTTGTATGCAAAATGTTGAAGAAAACATCTGGACAACATCAGGAGTGGCTTATTTGATGTCATTAGTGTACTTTTCACGGACTTTGGAATACATTTTATTTGTGGACATTTTTTTGTAGGAGCTAATATTATCTTGGAAATTTAAAGTTATTGGATACAATTTCTAAGACATTGATTTAATTGTTAGAGAACTTGGATATGTGTGTTTATTAAGTACTTCATTTAAATAAACCCAAACCCTTTTATTCTTCTTACTATTGGGGCAAATTTATTTCCGACGCAAAATCCGTCCTGAAATACATTGCAAATACGTTTCACAAAGTGTGGCACATATTTCGTGTCAGAAATACATTCCCCTTTATTTACTATTTACTATTCAGTATATACAACAAAAGGCAGCACAGCACGGTCTTGATGGGACCTGTGGTCTGCCAAGCAGGATTTCTATGTTCCCAGGGCTTAGTTCTGGACGTATTTACGGACGTATTTACGTCCCTAAATACATCACCAACTCAGCCTAAAATAAGGAACAAGTAGCTTAGAATAGCTACCAATGGGAAATTCGGACGTATTTACGGTCGTAAATACGGATATAAATACGTCCGGATTTCCCATTGGTAGCCATTTTAAGCTATAAATATAGTGGGGAAAATATGTATTTTATACAATGGCGATTTTGTAGGTTTTTCCACCTACAAAAAATGGAGAGGTCTATCATTTTTATTGTAGGTACACTTCATTTGTAAGAGACAGAATCTAAAAAGAATCTAGAAAATCACATTGCATGATTTTTAAATAATTAATTTGTATTTTATTACATGAAATACTGTAAGTGATACAATGAAAAACAGAACTTAATATTTGGTACAGAAACCTTTGTTTGTAATTACATAGGTCAGTCTTTTTCTGTAGTTCTTTACTTACTCTGGTGGCCATTGGACACATGTGGCCCTGCTCCAAGTGTGGTCCCAGCTAAGTGTGAATTAATACCAGACTTGTGGCCCCAGGAACTCCTTCCAGGCTCTTTGGACTGACACACTCTTTTCTCATTCACAGGGATGTCTCTGCTATCAAAAGTCTAACTCCATCGTCCCAATGCTTGTATGTCTCTGCTATCAAAAGTCTAACTCCATCGTCCATTGCTATATGTCTCTGCTATCAAAAGTCTAACTCCATCGTCCATTGCTGTATGTCTCTGCTATCCAAAAGTCTAAACTCCCATCGTCCATTGGCTGTATGTCTCTCCTATCAAAAGTCTAACTCCCCTCGTCCATTGCTGTATGTCTCTGCTATCAAAAGTCTAAAACCCATCGTCCCTTGCTGTATGTCTCTGCTATCAAAGTCTAACTCTCATCGTCATTGCTGTATTTTCTCTGCTATCAAAAGTCTAAAACCCATCGTCCATTGCTGTATGTCTCTGCTATCAAAAGTCTAACTCTCATCGTCCATTGCTGTATGTCTCTGCTATCAAAAGTCTAACACCCATCGTCCATTGCTGTATGTCTCTGCTATCAAAAGTCAAAACTCCCATTGTCCATTGCTGTATGTTTCTCATTGTGTAGTATTTACAACTCCTGCTGTGCATTGCTGTATGTCTCTTTGATTTTATCTCCAGTGTAGCCATATCTTTATCATAACGCCTCTCCTATACCCCACCCCATGCTGTGTCCATGGAGCCTTGAAATTTTCCCCCTGTAATCCGTTTCCTATTTCCCCCCCCACACACACACACTCTGCTAATTAGGCAACAACGACCCCTCCCACTTTTTGTTCACCTCTGATTTTTTCTGTTTGGATCAAGCTTAGTATATAGTCACTCACCCCGGGTGGCCATTGGACACATGTGGCCTTGCTCCAAGTGTGGACCCAGCTAAGGGGAATAATACCAGAATTAAACCGGGATTGAACAAGGATTGAAAGGGTAACATCTAAAACCTTTCTCTCCCACTAATACCCTGCTAACCTGTCTAATCTATGCTTTTCTTTGCCCCCATTATCGCAATCTCCACTCTCCTCACACTTATTGCTTATCCCCATACTCCCTCTCTGGATAATGGGCTCTACATCTCCCCCTGCATTCTACCGTCTTACCTGTCTGCTGCCACCAACCTCTTCCCACTGTTATTGCCTCCGTACCAAACAAACCCTCCCAAAACTACAGTCTTTCCTACTCCCACCTGCTCACCCTCTCACTGCTCCTCTGGCTTCGGGGGACATATCCCCCAACCCAGGGCCCCCACAGCACATTCCCACCATTGTCTCTCCGCTTTCAACAGATTCACCACTACAAATTCCTTAACCCTTCAACCTAAAGCACATCCCTCGACCCCTGCTCTCCCTATCCCTCTCATTGGAGCTCTCTGGAATGCACGGTCTGTATGAAATTTAAACTTTCCTACATACATGACTTGTTCATCTCACGCAACTTACTCTTCCTTGGTCTGACTGAAACCTGGCTGACCCCCTCTGACACTGTCTCCCCTGCCGCACTCTCTCTCAGGTGCCTCCAACTTACCCACACTCCTCGCCCTGGTAACAACAGGCGGAGGTGTCGGCCTCCCCGTCTGACACCTGTTCCTTTGTCCCCACTCCACCTCTGCCTTCCCTCACACTCTCCTCCTTTGAGGTGCACTCTGTCCGCATCCTAAACCCCCCCCAAACCCTCCAAGTGGCTGTTATCTACCGACCCCCAGCCCTGTCACACCTTTCTCGACCACTTTTCTTCCTGCTTCTCCACTTTCTTTCCCCCGACATCCCCACTCATCATGGGAGACTTCAATATCCCAATTGACAACCCCCACTCTGCTTCCAACAAACTCCTTTCAACTCTGCCCTCCTTCGACCTCTCCCAGTGGACTTCGGGAGCCACTCATAAAGATGGACACACACGGGACCTCATCTTCACCCGCCTGTGCCCCAAAATGTGACCTCTCAAACTCCCCCCACCCATATCTGACCACAACCTGCTTACCTTCTCCACCATCTCCCCCCCACCTGCTCCTCCTGTCTCATATCCAGTACGACCCCGCAGGAACCTACAAAGCCTCAACCGTCTCACGCTCTCTTACTCTCTTGCACCTCTTTCAACCATCTCCTCATTTAATGACCCAGACGCAGCCACCACTTTCTACAACCACACAATTACACCACCCTTGACTCAGTCGCTCCTCCTTGACAACAGAACCCGCAAAGTCAACAGACAACCCCTGGAACACAGACTCCACTAAACAACTGAGGCGTGCTTCCAGAAATGCAGAACGCCGCTGGAAAGAAAACTCCTCCACCGATGACTTGCCTCATACAAAAAATCACTACATACATTTAAACTGCACTCACCTCATCCAAACAGGACTATTTCACCAACCCTATCCTCCCTGTCCCAAAACCCCCAGACAATTATTCAAAACCTCAACTCTCTCCCTCCGCCCACCAGCACCTCCTCCCCCATCCCTCCTTTCAGCAGACGACTTTGCCATTCACTTCCTCCAAAATCAACCACATGAGAGAAAGCTTTAAGCCCGCATCCCCACCACCTCCTCTACCTTGCAAACTGCTCTTCCCCTTTAAACCTGCTTCCCCACTGTCACTCATGACAACCTTTCCTCTCTACTGTCCAAATCCAACCTCACTACCTGTAGTCTGGACCCACTGCCATCCCACCTCATCCCAGACCTCAGTGTTTCTATCATCCCAGCCCTCACACATCTCTTCAACCTATCACTAACCTCTGGCATCTTCCCTTCTGCCTTTAAACATGCTACTATCATGCCAATCCTTAAAGAAACAACCCTTGACCCCTCCTCTCGTCCAACTATCGCCCCACTCACTGCTTCCTTTTGCTTCCAAACTCCTCGAGCAGCATGTCTATCTTCAGCTGTCCTCCCACCTCTCCTCCAACTCTCTCCTTGACCCACTACAATCTGGTTTCCGACCCCACCACTCTACCAAAACCGCCCTAACCAAGGTCACCAAAGACCTTGCAACTGCCAAAGCCTCACGCCACTACTCTTGCTCCTCCTCTTAGATCGTCCTCTGCCCTTTTACACTATCGACCATTCCCTCCTGCACAAATCCTTCTCCTCCCTCGGGATCACAGACCTTGGCCCTTTCCTGGATCTCGTCGTACCTCAAAAGATCGGACATTCAGCGTCTCTTATTCTCCTCCAAACCCCTCCCCCCGGCCACTCTCTGTTGGTGTCTCTCAGGGGACTGTCCTGGTCCTCTACTCTTTTCTATCTACACTCTTGGCCTGGGTCAGTTCATAGCCTCACATGGATTTCATTACCACCTTTTATGCTGACGATACCCAACTTTTCATCTCCGGCCCAATGTCACCTCTCTACTCTCCCGGATCCCTGACTGTCTGTCCTCCATTTCCTCCTTCTTCTCCTCACTCTCCTAAAACAAAATGTGGGGAAAACAGAACTAATCATCTTTCCACCATCCAACTCTACCCTTGCCCCTGATCTCTCTTTCTCATCAACGGCTTTACACTCTCACCTGTTCCGCAAGTCCGCTGCCTTGGGGGAATCCTCGGGCTCCGCTCTATCTTTCAAAACCCCACATCCAAAACCTCACCTCTGCCTGCCGCCTCAACCTGAAAAACAATTCTCGCATCCGCTCATTCCTCAACTATGACACTACAAAATCTGGTCCATGCCTTTTCACTCCCGCCCAGACTACGCAACATCCTTTTCTGTGGCCTCCCATCTAGCACCCTTGCCCCCTTCACAAACAATTCTCAACTCTGATGCCCAGCTTATCCACCTCTCTCCCCGCTACTCCCCTGCCTCTCCCCTCTGTCAATCTCTTCACTGGGTCCCGTTGCCCAGCGAATTAATTTCAAGTTGCTTCCTATGACCTACAGCTCCCAAAACCTCTCCCCTCCATACATCTCTGCCCTAATTCCAAATATCTCCCCTCACGCAATCTCCGCTCCTCACAGGACCTTCTCCTCTGCTCTCCCCTTATCACCTCCCCACACAACCGTCTCCAAGACTTCTCCGTGCTTCAAACCCCACTCTGGAAAACACTGCCCCAACACATTAACTCTCCCCACTTTCACCAGCTTCAAAAGCAACCTGAAAAACCCCTTTCTTTAGGCTTGCCCATAACCTACAATAACCCTGCTGTCACTACAACCCTCCACATACATGTCCCGCCCCTCACCCATGTCTCTTTTCCCCCCTCCTTGTAGATTGTAAGCCCTCGCGGGTAGGGTCCTCTCTGCCTCTGTTCTGGCCAATTGTCAATCATCACTTATCATTGTACTCGTTTGACTAAATATATGTGTTTTGTACCCCCCTCGAATTACAGCGCCCTGGAACCAATGCGCTTTGAAAATAAATAATCATAAAATAATAATAAAGTTTGACACACACTGCATCAATTTTGGCCCATAACACCAGAACAGATTCTTCTCCAGATATTCACATATTATGAAGCTGTCACTATGCTACATTGAGTATCACTCCTATAAAATTTTTGATTGGGGTTCAGTCTGGACACGCTAGGCCACACAAGATCTCGAAGTGCATCCTACAGACCACTCCGTATCTGGCTTGGTTTATTTGGATCTTTGTAATGCTGAAAGACCTAGCCATGACCCATCTTCAATGCTGTTACTTAGGGAAGGAGGTTGTTTTCTCCAAAATCTTGTGATACATGGACCCATCCATCCTCTCTTCAATATGGTGCAGTCATCCTGTCCGCTATGCAGAAAGCACCACCAAAGTATGATGTTTCCATCCCAATACTTCATGGTTGGGATAGTGTTCTTGGGGTTGTACTCACCCTTCTTCTTCCTCCAAACACAACGAGTGGAGTTGAGACCAAAAAGTTATGTTTTGGTCTCATCTGGCCACATCACTTTCTCCCATGCCTCATCTGGATCCTCCAATATTCATTATGAACTTCATAAGGTCTGACAAGTGGCTGGTGTGAGCAGGGAGACCTTCTGTGCCCTGCAGGATTTAATCAATGAAGGCATGGTGCATTACTAACAGTAATCTTTGAGACTATGGTTCCCACTCTATTTAGGTCATTGACCAGGTACTCCCATGTAGTTTTAGGCTGATTTTTTACCTTTCTCAGAACTATCCTTATTCCACGAGGCGAGATATTGCATGAAGCCCCAGACCGAGGAAGTCTGACAGTTATTTTGTGTTTTTTTACATTTTATAATTATTGCACCAACAGTTGATATCCTCTCACCAAGCTGCTTGCCTATTATCCTGTAGCCCATCCCATCCTTGTGCAGGCGACAATTTATTCCCTGTGGCCTTAGACAGCTCTTTGGTCTTCAACATGGTGGAGTGGTTGAAGTGTGATTGTTTGAGTGTGTGGACTGGTGTCTTTCATACAGATAAGTTCAAACAGGTGAATAATACACAGGTAGTGAGTGCAGAGAAGGAGGTTTCCTTAAAAAAAAACTAACAGTCTCTAGAGACAGAATTCTTGGTTTGGTAGGTTGATCAAATACTTAGTTCATGTGAAGGCCCCGAAGGGCACGGTGGTAAACTGGAATACAATAGGCCCCAGAGTTCTTCCTCTTGTATGCGAGACTAAGACATTCACCGAGAGACCTGGCCCTAGGTGAGGTAGAACCGTCACTTAGTTTTGTTTCACTGCAATTAGGCGGTTGCACCAATGTTTATCCAAGTAGTTTAGCTTGGTCCGGCTATTTACCGAGGGAGCCGTCAAAGAGTTGGGTGGGTGGCAGCTCCCCCATGTACCAAGCTAGGTTTTTGACTGGCAAATATAAGTCAGCTAGTCAGCTGACTGGGGGTGTGTCTTTACATTACAGGCAGAAGGCAGGCCTGGGTGGGCTACACCACAACGCCAACCACAAGTCAGTATTAAGGACAACTTTTGTTAGTTAGTAGCTCAGACGAGCATGGAGTTTTTTTATTTTGTGTATCTTTGGTTGACATTCGTTTTGGCTCCACACTAAAAAAGCCTGACAAGAACCGTGCCTTTCCACTACAAGGCTGTCCTGTGTCTCCATTTGCCCTGTGACTTTTCTAGTACCACCGAGCTTACCCCCCTTACACATACAATAAAAAGCTTTTTAAAATTATTAAAAAACTTTCAATTAATTGTTTTTTTTTTTTTTTGCCTCTCCAGTTAAATGAAACTACAAAAAAATTTTACGATAGGGGCCATTCTTTGTAGGTGGGAAAACTTACAAAATCGCCAATGTAATAAATACTATTTTCCGGCAATGTATAAGCTTTTGAATTATGCCCTTTAAATTAGGACAGTGTGCATGATTGAATATTTGTTCAACCCTATGTTTTTATATGAACAATTTTTTGTAATTTCTTATCTGTAATATTTTCCCTTTTAACAGGGTTTAGCATTTTACTTAATGAATGAAGCTCATTGTTAACTGGATCTGGGTGGAGCACTTAGATTCCTTTCTATTGGTTTTTATTATATTACATGAAATTTAAATATCTTTAAAAATTTTAAACACCCGGGGTTTAAAACGAGACCCTTCCTTTGCAATTTTATTGCTCAAATTAGATAAGGGAGACATGTAGGGAATTAGGCGTTTAAAAGCGAAATTTTTTGATCTATTTTTTAGTTTTAAAATCCCTTTATGTATAAAGTGTTTTTTGTGCTTTCATAAAGGGTTCAAAAATTTTCAACGGCCCGCCAGTTTTTTTTGGCACATTATGGAAACTTGGGTTTTTTGCATTTTAATGGGGTAAACCATGAAAAAGGACTTTTAGATGGGCTGAAAATAAAAAAAAAGTCATAGAATAACAGGGTCATGAATAGAAACTATGAAACTGTTTCCTTGTTTGGTGAACCAAAAGGGCCCCAGAAGACTGGCTTTTGCTGTATGTAAAAAAGGGTAAAGGGCAGAAAAAAAAATGTCAAATTTAAATGTATAAAAAATAAAAATGAATCTGAAAAACAAAATCAGGGGGTTATTTAATAAAAAATTATTTTTTAGATTCAAAAAAATTTTTAAATACTTTTTAAATAGGAGATATTTTTTTTTTTTTTGGGGGAAAAAAAATTTTTTTTATATTCTTTTACTTTATCACATTTTTTTTACATTTAAAAAATTTTAAATTTTAAATATTTTTGATAATTATCTTTAAAATTTCTTTTTGTTATTGAAAGGGTTTTAATTTGAAAAATTTAGACTTTTTTTTCCCAACATCAAATCAAAGGCCACTTCGATTCCCCCGGCTCAAAACAGACCCCTTTAATGTAGGTCTCCCTGCCCGGGCTGAAAAAGGCCTACCCTTTCCCAAAAACCATTTTTCAATACAGTATGTTTCAAATTTTAATAAAGGGGGTTGGGGTGCAAAAACACCCCAAAACTTCCTCCTCATGTTAGGGTTAAAAAGTTTTGAGTCTTAAAAACCCAATTTGAGCTTAAAATTGTTTGGCGCATTAGACATTGTACCCGGGGTCATTTTGGGCCCCTTTTACACCAAAAAAGGGAAAAATCCCAAATTTAAAAATGTCTCCATAAGTCTTAATGCTCAAGGTACATAATTTTTCCGTGCTTCTCCATCTTGCAAAATTTTTTTGGACCCAAAGGCTTATGTTATAAGTTTTTAAACTGCCCACCCTGAAAAAGCTTTCCGAGTAAAAAGTTAAACAAACTTTTAAAAAATTTTGGGCTTTTTGGGATTCCCTTTTTCAATTTTTAAATGATAAATTTAAAAATTGTTCCCACATAACAAATAATTGTTTAATTTTCTTAAAACAGGGCATTCAATGTCGTTTTATATGATTTTCTTTAAAATTTCAACTTTTTAAACTCCCTTTTTCCCGTTTTGGGGTGTTCTTGCTTCAAAGGTCAACAAGTAACAAGTGGAAATTGAATTTATAAATAAAAAGCTGTTGAAAATTTGGGTTACTGTCAAGGGAATTTTTTTTTTAAAATTTTTCCCAAAAAATTGAAGGCAGAGTCCCATTGAAAATCTCTCCATTCAAACAAAATGATATAAATTTTAAAGTTTTTTTAATTTTAAACATTTTTGTTCTGTATGTTCCCCCCAAAACCCGAACGTATGACACTTTCAGAACATATTTTTTTAAGCATCAGAGAACATGAAAAGTTTTAAACTAAAGGTTTTTAAAGTTTTCCCTTTTTTATTTGTGTAACATTTTTCCCGGGAAACATTACCAGAGGTGTAAATAGAAGAGACAGTGCCCAATAGCAAACTTTTGAATGGCAGACGAATGGTTAAATGCCTAGGATTGGATTCATTTTCAGTTTTGCCAGAGAGTATCAGCTTTATTACACAGCAGTCATCCATGTAAGTAAGGTCTAATGGGCATAGTTCCTTCCCTAAATTTTGCATGTAACTAATATATCAGATGTCCATTAGAGGTAAAAACAAATGTGGGGTACATGTAAATTACTGATGACCTTTTTATGGCAATAACATCGATGTTATTTTCCATTTCTTTTTAAGTCATATATCAACATTTTTATTAATGGTTCATTTTATTATACAAGTCATTGTGATCATACACAGGGGTGTAACTAGAAATGGCAGGGCCCCATAGCAATGCGCCCTCCCCCCCCGTCCATTTAAAAAAAAAAAAAAACTTATCATGCAGGAACATAAGGAGGAACTTATGCAGGAACATAAGGCAGCTAGATGGGTAACAGTAAGAAAGAAGGGCAGAGGGGAAAATGTCAGGAGGCATCCTAAACTGGGACACCCCAAAAAAATTTTTCAAAATTGGGATGAGGGGGATGTCGGTTCAGAAATAGCATTTCTCAGCAAGACACACCCCCGTCTGCTCCGTAAGTGGGGAATGAGTGAGGCAGGCTAGACATTTTCTAGTAGTTGGGGACCAATTATTAGGGGCAAAGACGGGGGAATCTGCCACAAGACCGGGTCGTCGAACAGTGTGTTGTTTACCTGGGGCCCGGGGTTTGACATATTGGGTCGGGTTGAAGACTGGGTGGGGGTGGGAGAATCCAGCTGTCTGGTCCCCTTGGCACCAATGACAAATTAGAGGAGGTGGAGTGTCCTTAAAAGATTTCAGGGATTGCCAAAACTCAGGGAAGGACCCCCAAGGTAATATTTTCAGAAATATTACCTGTTCCCCGGGGCCCCGAGAGGCAGGGGAGATTAGAGAATAAAAAAAGTGGGTCAAAAAATTTGGGGTAGGAAAAGAGGGTTTTTGGGTTTTTTTGGGAAATGGGTGACTTTGTCTTGGGTAAGGCCCTTTTCTATGGAGGGCTTTCACCTAAAAGGGGGGGGTGCAGCTGTATTGGGGGACAAAAGGCCCCGGAATT
>JAODAL010022596.1:0-64370 GCA_025379985.1 Phyllomedusa bahiana
GGAGGGGGGGGGGCTGCGCTGTAAGAAAAGCTTACAGTCCCCCAAAAGATTTCACTTCCTTACTTCTGCAGGGATGGAGCAGTCACCCTCCTCCTCCTCCTCCCCCTCCTCTCCTCCTCCCTCTGGCTGCTGGCAGACATGACGCCCCCCCCAAGGGAAATCACTGTTTTCTTAGGGGACGTCACCCCGCCCCGGAGGGGGGTGACTGCTCGTCCTGCAGAAGCTGATATGAAGAAGGATTGAACCCCTTATATACAGCTATGGTGTTAAATTTACTTACAGCGCGGGCCCCTATTTTTATGGCAGGCTACCTCCCAGTCCCATGGGGGTCCCTGCTGGAGGTCCCTGAGATTTGGGGATCCCCGCTTGATGCCCCTGGGATATGGGGGTCGCCGCTGGAGGTCCCTGAGATTTGGGGGTCCCCATTGGAGATCCCTGAGATTTGGGGGTCCCCACTCGAGGCCCCTGAGATTTGGGGGTCCCCGCTGGAGGCCCCTGGGATATGGGGGTCCCCGCTGGAGGCCCCTGTGATATGGGGGCCCCCGCTCGAAGCCCCTGGGATTTGGGGGACCCCGATCGAGGCCCCTAAAATTTGGGAGGCCCCACAAATCTTAGGAGACTTGATTGAAGCCCCCCAAATCCCAGGGGGGCCTTGATTTCCATCAAGGCCCCCCCCCGGACCTTGGGGCCCCACCAGGCTGGGGAGAGGGCCCTTAAAAGGGCCCCACACAGCGGGGGGAGATAGGGGAACTTGAGTAGGGCCCCACTTAATTTTCCTCCATGTGGCGCCACATTCAAGTTCTCCCTTTACCAACAGGGGGCCCTTTTCCCTGGCTCCTACCTATGGGGGGACCCTTTAAAAAAAACGCCAGTGCACCAAAGGGGAATTTATTAAAATTTTGGGGCACTATGGAGGGGAGTTTGAAATAAGGGGTGGGTAACAATAGGATTATGAAAAAAAGGAGAGTCCTCAGGTGTTTGTGTTGTGAATTCTGCAGGGACGAGTCATGGCCGGGAGAAGTCGGCATAGTGGCCTGGACCGGATGGAGAAGAAAAGGGAAAGTGAATGACAGATGTCACTAAATGTAATGAAAATGTGTGCATTGTACTGCCACTAGGGGCCCACATGTATAAAAACTGCTAGGTGTAAAGTTTCTTTGTTGCCCATACAACCAATCAGAGTTCCTTTTTCATTTTATTATGCTCTGAAAAAATAAAGGGGAACGCTGACCGGTTGCTATGGGCAACAAAGGGGATTTAGACCTAGACAGTTTTCATACATGTCCCCCCCTAATGGGTCAGTGTATGGTGGTAAATATTGGTGTTATTGTATTGGAATTATATTCAGTACATTATTGTGGCATTATTCTGCATCTTTATAGTGGAGATATGTGTGGTGATTATGTTGCGGTATACTAGTACACTGGTTTATCAGTAATAAATTATAGTGTATTAGTCACCTTACATAGTGGATAATGCGGTATTATTTGTCCTTTTGTTTGGTTATATGGTTTTGGGATGCTGGTTTGTGTCCAGTAATATGGTGCCATGTGTATTTGCTTGGCCTTATATACCTATTGACCCACACAATATAGATAAACTGTATGCTGGAAAATTCCACAAGAACTCAATCCAAACACAATGGCGCAATTGCATCTTTTTTTTTCTGGAGTTGGGTTGCAGGGCGTGGTTGGTGGGGGTGGGGCAACGGGGTTGCTAGGGGGCGGAGTTAACTGGGGGGCCCAGGCGCTTTAGCTGTAGGGGGCCCTGAAATTTCTGATGGCGGCCCTGGGTGAGAGGATAAGAGGTGCTTTCTGACTGGTTGCCATGAGTTGTAGTTTGCACTTTAGTACATAGGGGGCGCCTATATTGCTGTATTCTTGGCAGACTTTGTGCTGAAGTGAGGCAGGTTGTGATGCTAGTCCTTGGGTAATATGCTTCCGTCCTGCGCTGCTTGGAGACAACACATTTCTTGTCTTTTCTATGTGTTTTGAAACGTCGTTGTCACTAGTTACGTCCACCAGCAGTAATCCAGCGTAGTGGCCGCACATGTGCAGTGATAAGTCTGAATAGTCTCTGTGCCGCCAGCTGTCATCTCTGTGCAGAGCAATTGTTGGGGGCCACAGACATCACAACTGTGTATAGTATGTATGAAAAAAAAAACAAACCTCAGGAACTTAGGATCCTGTAAAGAACGACGCCTTGTCTCCATCACGTTGTGACTGCTTCATTTAAAGGCGTTGTCCAGGGTCAGAAAAACAGGGCCCCATCTGTGCACAGGGGGAGTGTGTTATAGCAGATCAGCCCCATCCACTGTAATGCAGCTGAACTGCAATACCAGGCCCAGTCTGTGGTCAGGTGCGGCGCTGTTTTTTGAAGAAAGCAGCCATGGTTTTTTTTTTTAAATCCTAATTAACACCTTAAATGGCAAAACATGGCAAAAGGGGGTATTCCAGCGATCAGCAGCAGGGTTAAAGGGGTTGTCTCACTACATAGACTCATCTCACCTCAGTCCCGTTTTCTCAGTTTCATTGTTGAATTCAGGGGCGTGTTTAATGGCTACTACTGGCCTGCAGTGACAAGCTGCTGGGGACACCAGGTCTGTAGCTACAGCGACCAGCTCTGGCAGCCTATCCGGAGATAGCGAACAGGTCTGTAGCTATTTTGACCAGCACTGGCAGCCTTTCAGGAGAGATCGAACAGGTCTGTAGCTATTGCGACCAGCTCTGACTTCGGCAGCTATCCGGAGAGATCGCACAGTCTGTAGCTATAGCGACCAGCACTGGCAGCCTATCCGGAGAAGATCGAACAGTCTGTACTATAGCGACCAGCACTGGCTGCCTATCCAGAGAATCGAACAGGCTGTAGTTATTTTGACCAGCTCCTGGCAGCCTATCAGGAGATATCGAACAGGTTCCGGTAGCTATAGCGACCAGCACTGGCAGCCTATCCGGAGAGATCGAACAGTCTGAAGCTATAGCGACCAGCACTGGCAGCCTATGAGGAGAGATCGAACAAGTCTGCAGCTTTAAAGGACCTGAGGAGCTGATGCAGCCCATACAAGAGGGGATATCTAGGAGCAGGTAGGACACTGATAATGGACACATATTGCAAAGTGACTTGTTTCTGCAAGAGCTATAACATAAAAAGCAGCAATCCCTATAGTGAGACAACCCCTTTAATAAAGCATTCAGTATGTTATTCTTGCTGTTAATGCTGGATTCAATGTTGGTTGTACCCGAGCTTATCCCGCATTCACCGCATTTCTCCTCATTCCGACATAAAACCTTATGGGGTAGTTCACTTGACCTTATGGGGAACAGGTCTTGTGGCAGCTTTGGATCCATTTTAGAGGAGTAAGGATCACTAATCCTTCCTTCCCTACAGATCACATAGCACCATATGATATCCATCAGCCATTAGTACTGAATGTGGATTATGGCTCTGATACCGGCGGGCTGTCAGCAAGAGATGACCAGACAATACATAAGCCCTTAGGGTATGTTCACACAGCTGATTTTGACGATGTTTTCGGAGCGTTTCCTTACCCAAAGCAGCATAAAAAAAGCCTCCAAAATGCCCCCAGTTCATTTTCATTGATTCCTGTGTTAGGCTTTGTCTACACTGCACAGAAACGTCCGTTTTTCAGCGTTTTTCGTTTTCATAAAACGCTGGAAAAACGACAGTAAACATCACCATAACCTATTGTAAAACCTCCTGCTGTCTACACGGGCTTCTTTTTTCTGCTTTTTTTTTTTACTGGTCACTTTTTTGCCACACATGCTCTAAAAAACGCCAGAACAGGGCAGAAAACGTACTACAGGAGTCTATGGAAAGCGCCGGACGTCTTTTGGTGCGTCTTTTGGCACAATTTTTCAATGAAAACCCTCCCAGGAGACCCAAGTCCCTCCTATGGTGGGTGTAACAAAGGTTATACATGATCAAATCTGCATACAAGTGTCCTTTTTTTGTACCTTTTGTAATAAAATGATCTTGCATTGGTCGCTAACGATTTTTGCGCAATTCATATGTTTTTCGTTAAAAATAAGTTTTTTATGGATTTTGTAGTCAGAAATCTGCTTTTTGTTGTGGACTTTGGGCTAAAATCCTTTTCTTAACATATTTTGTGGCGCTAATAAAGTTATCTGACCTTTTGACGCCAAAAATACTTTTTTTTACAGATTATGGAGCTAGAATCCTTTTTTTTTTTTACGACTTTGGCACTAAAATCCTTTCTTACAGAATTTGGCGCTTATAAACTTTAGCTCGCTTCTGACGCACAAATAATTTTTTTTACGGATTTTGCGCCAGAATCCGGTTTTTTTTACAGTTTTGGTGCACAATAAAGAGATAACGCGTTCGTGCGCCAAAAAAACGTTTTTTTTTACAATATTTTGGCCCTAAAGTCTATTTTTATTTGTTTGATTTGTTTACTCCGGATTTTGCCGCAAAAATCCCTTCTCTTAACATATTTGGCGCTAAAAAAGTTATCTCCGCTTAAGAAAAGTATTCCTTAACTGCCAAAAATCCATAAAAAAAAAAGCTTTCTTGCGCCAAAATCTGTAAAAAAAAAACAACATATTTTTGGCGTCAGAAGCGAGATAACTTTATTAACGCAAAATATGTTAAGAGAAGGATTTTAGCGCCCAAAACCGTTAAATGGACTAGGGTCAAAATCCATTTAAAAAAAAAAAAAAGTATTTTTTTTTGGCGACAAATGCTAAATAACTTTATTAGCGCCAAAAAAATCCCCGAAAAAAATGCAGATCTTGGTGCCAAATCCGTTAAAAATGGACTAAAGGGGCCAAAAACCGAGAAATTAAAACCCTTATTTTTGCGACAAACGCAAGATAACCTTTATTAGTGCTAAAAATCCCGTCAACGTGACTACAAGGATGACATATAAATGGCAAAGAGGAGGCTTTAATTATACCCCTTTGAGGGTGGAGCTACATCCAATGGCATATTTTATGCATTGATTAAAAACCAGGCTTAAAGACCAGCAAAAAAAACGTCAAAATTGGCGGCAAAAAACGGCCGTTTTTTTCAGCTGCTTTTGCCAGGACAATGGGACAGACAACTCAGTTTACAATTAATTTTATAGTAATCGTTTTCAGGTCGTTTTTTGTCCACTGCAGTTTAGACAGAGCTAACCAGCATTGGTGGTTCACACATAACAAGGTTTTTACATGTGTTTTCAGAGCTTTGGGCGTTGAAAAATAAGCGTCATGTCAATTGTTGAAGCATTTTCAATGCTGAAGATCCCCCTAGGAATCAATGGAGAGCTTCAAACCTCGTCCAAAACTTCAGTGCGGGTTTAGATGTGGTTTTTGCTGGTTTTTCGGCGCTGTTTTTGCCTTGGCTATTCATTTGTATGGGTGTTTCAGAAAGAAAACAGTGTTGGAAAACTTCGTCCAAGACCTGATCAAAACCTCGTCTGAAAAGGCGCTTTTGATGTGCATTTCAGACAAGGTTTTGATGCTGAAAATTCAGTGTCCAAATCAGCTGTGTGAACATACCCTAAGGCCATGTTCACACGGCTTAAAATGGGCCGTATTTTCGGTCCAATTACGCACACGGATGGCGCCTATTACGAGCTGAAAACGGCCCAGTATTACGTAATCCACAGAACTCATAAGGAACAAAGGATTACGTCCACCTCACCTGCTCAGCGAATCAGGCCGGCGGGAGAATAAGAGACATGTAATTACTAGCGGCGTAATACGCGGCGCTAATAAAGATAGTCATGGGTCGGCGGCGAGGTGGCCGGCCCCCCGCACAACTTCTTCCGTCCCCAGCCACACGGCGTAATTTGCGGGCGTAATTACGTCCCGCAGTTAAGCCGTGTGAACATGGCCTAAGGCCAAGTTCACACGGCTTATTCACGACGTAATTGTGCTGTGAAGCGGGGGCGGGGCAGGGGGCCCGGCAGCTCGCCGGCCCCATAGACATTCATTAATCCCACTGCGCGTATACCGCTGTTGAAAAATTTACAAGTCACATTCTCCCCGCCAGGCGACCCTGCTCACAAAATCCCTAATTCACCCTGCGCACCAAAACCTTTTCTCTTAAGTATATTCCGTGTGTGTCAGGGTGTAAAGAGAAAAAAAAAAGGGGATAGCAAACTCAGGTAGAGATAGGGTAGATGCAAAAGACCGCCAAAGAGGTAATACCACTAGATAGTGTAATTCAAATTGATATAGTACAATTCCCGGCGTATATTTTGAGAATCAGCTAACCAACAATAGCATGTACCAAAGAATAATCACATACTAACAGTCTCAAAACTCAGCAAAGCTATCACAGAATCGGTTATTCCCCAGACGCGTTTTGTCCCGCCAAATGGGGCTTATCAATGGGGTGTAGCAATATTCTTCTAGGCAAATTACAGCCTCACCAGCTACATTATTAAATATAAATGTCAGCAAAATCTGTATAGATACATAGGGCCACATGTATGAAAGCTATCTAGGGTTAAGACTTTCTTTGTTGCTCATAGCAACCAATCAGAGCTCTCCTTTATTTTTTTCAGAGCACTAAATGAAATGAAACGGGCACTCTGGTTGCTGTGGGCAACAAAGAAAGTCTTACAGTTAGACAGTTTTCATACATGAGGCCCTTAGTACCTTGTTATATAATATACAGGGTATTCGCCAAAATAGACATATTCTGGCAAGCGGTGGTGTCCCGCTGTGCATAGGTAGATGTCCCAGTCTCCATTGACTTCAGTGCATATTTTACATCCAATAAATAGATAAAAGTAGCGCACACTGGGCCGCATTAACAAAAAACTGTCTTTGGTATCCATAGCAACCAATCAGAGCTCAGTTTCATTTCCATAAAGTGCTCTGGAAAATGAAAAGCCTGAGCTCTGTTGGTTTTGCTATGGGCAACAAAGACCGTTTTGCTGCTAGACTTGATAAATGAGGCCCGCTGTGTATTTTGATTGCAAATGTAGTTAAAATGCAACATTCTTAGGGCTATGTTCACACGGCGTAATTGCGGTGCGTACAGTACGCGCGTCAATACACCCGGGTGTTTTGGGAGTTGCGCTGATCACACGTCCCCCCAATCACAGGGAGCCGGCACACCTGCCGGCCCGCTGACATGCATTACTCGCGCCGCGTAATCACCGCGAATAATTGACATGTCAGTTATGTCCCCGCACGTACGATACGATCGTATTGTACGCGCGGGGGGACGAAACATAATCCATAGTTTTTTATGAGAGCTATGGATTACTGTAATTGCGGGGCGCATCTCGCCGCGTATTAATCGCAAATACTCGAAATGCATGCCGAAATTACACCGAGTGAAACATTAACCCTTAAAGGGGTTTTCTTTAATGAGACGGTTCCTGTACATCCTGTACTCGCCTTCCTCCGCTCCCAGTGCTGCAACTTTCTGGTCTTCCATTTCTTTTTTTGTACGTCTGAATGTGATGTCACCGCTGCTGATTGGCTGCAGAGCCTCTACTTATGTGACGCAAGTAGAATCATGTGACCGCTGGAGCCATGACGCGTCTGTTCAGGAGTAAAGGAAACAGAAGACCGGAGACACAACTCTGGAACTGGGGACTGGACGGAGGGGAGTAAAGGCTTTCTTTTCTTTTTTAATGCGACCCCATGAGCTGCCTATTTAGATTTTTTATTTTTTTCTTAAGTGAACTGGACAACCCCTTTAAGGCCATGTTCACGCACGGCTTAATAATCGCCGTATTTCGGTCCGTAATTACTCGCCGAAGTGCGGCAATTACGGCCGAAAACGGCCCATATCATTACGGTAATTCACGAGTTTCTCATAGAAACTAATGGATTACGTTTTCTCCTCTCCCCGCCCGGCGAATCCGCTGGGCGGGGAGATATTGACATGTAATTACATCGCGTAAACGCGCCGCTGGCAATTCCAAGTCAAATGGGCCGGCCGAATTGCCGGCCCCCTGCTCACGTCCCCGCCGTCCCACACTGCGTAATTGCGGGGCGTATTACGTCCCGCAATTAAGCCGTGTGAACATAGCCTAAGGGAAATTCTCGATAAAAAACATCTCTAACTTGTCACTGGATAGGTGATTAAAGAGATTGTCCAGAGACTTCCACCTGAGGCCAGGCCCGGTTCACATAATATATTTTCCCTCAGGACAAACATGGCATATAATACATAGAAGAAATGTGGGGGGCCAATTTAGGATTCCTGCAATGCATCTGAGGATATGGATTGGCCCCAAAACCTTTTCTGCACTGCACTCCTGTGTTTTTGTTTTTTTGGTTTTTTTTTTCTTTATGCGTCGTGTAACACATTACACAACGTTTAAAAAAAATCATGTGTTCTCCCATTGAAGGCAATAGGACACTTTACATGTATATCTTCACACATGTTGTGTTACATACTATGTTCCGATTATACAATACCGAACACAAGAAAAAGCTTAAAAAAACACACCCTTTTCCTGTCCTCCTCCAGCCCTGATAATCCACTGGTCCTCGTTTTAAAATTTTCCTGTAGCAATGATATATCATACGGTCTACATGACATTCCACATACTTGTCCTGGCTTACAGGGGACAAGGGAAAACCCCCGGTGGGCCCCTGGGCATGGTGGGCTCTTAAGCTGTTTTTTTTTAGAGAAAAGCCAGAAAGCAAGAGACAGAAGAGTTATGTGCAGTATGTTCAGTTATGTACAGTAGCTGTAGGGTGCCCCATAAAAATGAACTCCACTGGTGGGGCCCCCCGAAATCTACTCCCTGGTGGCCCCCAGTCAGACACTGGATTGCTACTATTGGCCACCGTTATGATGTTTGCGTGTGTGGTCTAAGGGTAAGTTCACACGGCTTAATTTGCGGGGGGTACTGTACGCCCCGCAATTCCGCGGGGTGTTCGCAGAGTCGGGTGGGAAGAAGCAGCCCGCCGGCCCCATAGACGGGCATTTCGCTCCGCGAATAAGTGACATGTCACTTATACCCCCGGGCGTACAATCCGATCATATTGTACGCCCGGGGAGAGGAGGCGTAATCCATAGTTCTCTATGAAACTGTAGGTTACCGTAATGAATGATGCGCATTTTGCTCATATTAGAGCGCAGTACGCCCCAAAATAAGTCGTGTGAACATAGCCTTAGAGAGCAACGGTTACATGATACCACTGCTGAAAAATAAACAGATGTCATGGACCCCAGGATCGTCAGCACTGAAGTGGCAGAAGATTTAAAGGGGTTTTGCCACCATAAAATCCCTTCTGAGGCTGGCACGTAGCTTGCTATGAGCCGCCCTCAGAGAATAGGGAGATGGCTGCTCTTGGGCAGTTCTTCCCGTTCATTTCTATGGGAGTTTCAAATCTAGTCAAGGGTATATTCAGCACTCCCATAGACCTGATCAAAGAAATGCTGTGGAAGCATGGTCATCTCCCTATTCATAGCATGCTACTAACTGTCCTGAGAAGGGACTTTGCAAAGTGGCAAAACCTTTTAAAGGGGTTTTGCCACAAGAATGGAACATGTCCAGCACTTGCAGCGTCGGCTGGAGAGCTGGCCGCGCTTGCGCAGTAACTCTCTTTTCTCTGGGATTTCTGAGTACAGACGAGCGGTGTGTTCGGCTCTGCTTGGAACTCCCATAGAACAGAATGGAGAGTCGTGCACAAGCTGACCGACACTCCAGTCTGCACTGAGAGATTCGGGGGCTCGATCCCAGAGTTGGCACATATACCTATCAGACAATTTCAAGCACATAATTTCAGCAAGGAAGTTACACGGATGGCCCGAGGCAGCTTTCCGCCTCCTAGGTAATTACCTCCAAGGTAATATTTTCAGAAAATTTAACCTGTTCCACACGAGCCACACCAAGAGAGGCAGTCTGGAGATTAGATGTGAATAAGTGGCCTCAAAAATGGTGTAGGAAAGAGGGATAGGTTTTTTGGAGAACTGGGACTGACTTCTGTCTTGCTACAACAGGCTCTATGCTAGGGACGGGCTGCATCCTAAATGGGGAGGGTGCATCTGTAATTGGGGGGACAAAATGGCAGGAAGTGGAGGAATAATTTAAACTAGGGACTGGGGGGGGGAAACAACACATATAGCGTGTCAAGATAGTGAAGATAGAGAGCTGGGAATTAGTAATAAATCAAGGGTTGAGTGTAGGGAGGGTAGTCAATAGTTTAAAAAGTATAGGGAAAAGGAAATCAACACTGTGAAATCTTCTACAAATTGCATTCTTGACCGCAATGCCAGGAGTCTGACCAACAAAATAAATGAACTAGAAGTATTAAAGCAGAAGAAAAATATGACATAGTGGGGATAACTGAGACGTGCTGGAACGAGAGCTACTACCTGGGCCCGGTTAACTTTGCAGGGTTACATCTTTTTAGAAGTGACCGTAAACACCGGAAGGGGGGAGGAATGTCTGTCTCCTTATAAAATCCTGTCTGAAAGCCAAAACTGCTGGAAGATAAGGTACAGGTAGTGAACAGTGGAATCTTATGGGTAAATATACATGGGGGTAATAACCGTAATATAATTCTAATAGGAGACTGCTATAAGGCCTCCAAATATAACAGAACCCATAGAAGATATCCACCTTAGGACAAATAGATGAAGCATCTAATCAAATGAGGTTGTTTATTCTGAGCGTCTTTAACTACCCAGACATAAACTGGGAATCTGAGAACCTGTAGCTCTCACAATGGAAACAGGTTTTTGTCTATAACTAAAGATAATTACCCTTTCCCAAATGGTGGCAGGAACCGACTAGAGGAAAGGCCCTTTCTAGACTTAATATTGACCTAATAGACCCTGACAGAGTAACAAAAGGGTCGAGGTTGAGGGCAACCTAAGGGAATAGTGACCATAATATAATAAACTTCCATTTAATCCTTCATAGAGATTTTTTTGACATGGATCCACAAAAACAACACTAATTGAGGAAGGCTAATTTAACTCCACTTCTTAGAGAGAGGCACTCAAACTGTATTGACTAGACAGGATATAAAAATTAAGCATAACAAAAAATAAATGGGAGATCTTTAACAACATCTTAGAGCGCCCACTGTGAGAGGTACATACCATATCTAAAAAAATAATTATAAAACAGGAAAAACCAATGGTGGATCAACATAGATGTAAAGGAGGCAATAAAAAAAAACAAAAAGAAAGCGTTACAGCTACTGAAACAGGAGGGGCAGTGAAGAGGCGTCTAAGAAGATATTAGGGAAGAAAATAAAGTGTGTAAATAAGATAAGGGCAGGCAAAGTTTGAGACAGAAAGACGAAATGCAACAGAAAGTAAAACTAACCCCAAAATAATTTTTAAATATATAAATAGTAAAAAATAAAAAAAGAAAAATGTTGGCCCTTAAAAAAGTACAGAGGGAGAGACTAAAGAGGGCGATGAGAAAAAAGCAAACCTATTAAACAATTTCTTCTCCACTGTATTTACCGAGGAGAGAGCTTGCTGTTGAATGAGCAAAGGAGGAGGTCGATACTAACTTAAAAAGTTTCTTGTCTAACCCCAAGGAAGAAGTGCAAGCTCCGCCTTAGAAAGATTAAAATAGAACAAAACCCTCAGGCACAAACGGTATACCCCGCGTGTCCTAAGGGAGTTAAGTAATGTGTTAGATACTGCCCCTATTTTTAATATATCATGGACTGTATTATAACGGGGTGTTTACCCAAAGGATTGGCGCATAGCAAATGTGGTGCCAATATTCAAAAAAGGGGTCAAAAAGTGATCCTGGAAACTATAGGCCGGTAAGCTTAACCCCTTTGTGGGTAAAATGTTTGAAGGTTTTCTCAGAGATGCTATCCTGGATATCTCGCTGAAAAATAAATGTATAACGCCGTTCAGCATGGGTTTATGAAGGATCGCATGTCAACTAATCTCAAACAGCATTCTATGAGGCAGTCAGTGCTAGACTGGATCGGGTTGAGCACTGGATGTCATATATCTAGAATTCTCTAAAGCATTTGAATACGGTGCCACATAAAAGGTTGGTAATAAAATGAGAAAGCTTGACTGTGGAAAAATGTTGTGCAAGTGGGTAAGCAACTGGCACACTGATAGAAAACACAAAGGTGGTAATTAAACGGTGCCTCAACTCAGACTGGATCCCTGTTACTAGTGGAGTAACCACAGGGCCTCAGTATTGGGACGCTATCCTCTTTAAACATTTTCATAATGATCTTTCACAGGGGATTACACAGTAGAATATCGACTTTGCAGACGATCACTAAGCTCTGTAAAGGAAATCTACACAATAGAGGATAATGTGTTAATTGATTGCAAAGGATCTGGATAGGTGGAGGCCAGGGCAGAGAGGGGGCAGATGAGGATTAACCTGATAATGCAAGGTTATTCACATGGGGAAGGAAAAAATTTCCATTACATGATACATGTTAAATGAAAAAACATTGGTAAAAGAAACATGAGAAGGACTTGGTGAAACCTAGTGACAGGTAAACTTAATGTAGTCAGGCAGCAGCCAGTGTCAGGCAGTAACTGCCAAGGCAAATATGATACATGGGGTGTAATTAAAAGGGGCTTAGATCACATGAGAACATTATCACCCCATTATACAAGTCACTGGTTAGACCACACCAGAATATATGTGTACAAATTTTGGGCCCCCAAGTGCACAGGAAATACATTGTAGAGCTTGAATAGGTACATACAAAGGTCGGGCAACCAAAATAATTAAAGGCCTGGGTGGACTACAGTACCCAGAAAGATTAGCAAGGTTAGGGTTGTTAAGTTTAGAGAAAAGACGGCTTCGGAGGGACATAATAAATATGTTTAAATATATTAAGGGCCAATATAGAGATCTCGCTAAAGATTTATTTTACCCAGGACTGTATCTAGAACAAAGGGGGCATCCTCTACGCTTTGAGGAAAGAAAGTTTCTATATAAACATAGAAATGGATTCTTTACTGTAAGAGCAGTGAGACTGTGGAACTCTCTGCCAGAGGAAATTGTCGTGGTGAATTCAGTAACAGAGTTCAAGAAGGGCTTGGATGCGTTTCTGGAGAGCGATAACATAACAAGTTATAGTGACTAGGATTCCGAAGAAGGGGCTGGATACATTTCTAGATGTAATATAACAAGTTATAGTGACCAGGATTCTAGAGAGGGGTCATTGATCCAGGGATTTATTCCGATTGCCAGATTGGAGTCGGGAAGGAATTTTTTCCCTAACATGAGGACAATTGGCTTCTACCTCATGGGGGTTTTTGCTTCCTCTGGATCAACACTTAACACTTTACAACACTTTAATAAATGGGCTGAACTGGATGACGTATGTCTTTTTTTTCGGCCTGACAAACTATGTAACTATGTATACTGGACTAACCTCAGCGTCGTCTAAACGACAATGCTGATTTTACCTGGCAGTCTATGATAAGTATTCTGTAGGCAATTTGGATGTTTATTTAGGGGTGTATTAAGCGTGCAATATTCTCAAAAAATAAGCTTCTAAAAATGCAGTGTGAACATACCCTAGCAAGCGAGTGATGGATTTTAAAAAAATAAATAAATAATAATAATTTTTTTTTAAGTGTTTCTGCTGTTAGGTTAATTTCTTAAAATCCAGGACAACCCCTCTAATATTAGATGCACAACCATTGGGGCCACCAGATGACTAGGCCAGGAAACCCCAAGTCACCATTGATTACTTGAATGAAAACCAAGACAGCAGATGAAAAAGTTCCAATTCTAGTTCTTAGAATATGTCCCAAAAATAAGGTGCCCAGAGCCCGGCATAAAGAGTTGTATTTGGCCGCACCCAGTTGACGCTTTTGATATTCAAGGAAGATAGGACGTGTTAGTTGATGAATATGCCGCAGGCTTCAAGGGTCTGATTATAGTGCAGAATGTTGTAAACGGGCTTCCAAATCTGTTGATTCTGCCTGTAAATGTGCATCGTTGTAATTTGTTCTAGACATTGACCTGGTCGCTGAGTGGTTGATATAAAGAACAGCTGCTCTCATACGGTTACTATTGACTGCAGTTTGGTATGTGACACCTACTTAGGCGAGGAGGATGTGTTTACTTGATATGGGATCACGTCTAAAACTTAATACAACCAAAGCGCTCGGCCAAACTCTCTGTAATGTATTACAGATCTTGGAGGCTGCGGAGTTCGGACACAACGGGGAAGGGGAAAAGTTGATGTATTTGTTTAGGCGAGGACCTACATCAGCTTTCTGGGTAGGTGTGATGAGTGTAAAGAGTGTATCAGGAGGACTTGGATGACCCCCGAGAGCAGGGACTCGTGAATCAATGTGGTGTTTTCGTGGAAATAGCCTATATACTTAAAGAACACTGACACCAGAAACGTGTACAATACTTATTAATAGATTAGACTGTTCACAACACATACATACTGTACATTCATCATGTAGATGTAACGACCAGTGCCTTGTGCTGTCTGTAGAGTTTAGCATAGTGTGCTTAATGAACATTAGGCACTTGCTACATCTATGTACGTCTCTTCTGATGTATGTGCTAAATGTATCCATAGACCATACGGCAGGGTTCACACGGCAATAATTGTGGGATGTATTTTGCCTGCAATTACGCCGTATGCACGAGGGCGGGGTGGGCGGGGGGTTTGGCGGCAGCCAGACGGCTCCATAGACATTCATTATTCACAGCACGTATACGCCATGAATAATTGCCATGTCACTTCTCTCCCCGTTTGGCGTATTGTCCGAGCGGGAAGAGGAGACGTAATCCATAGTTCTCTATGAGAACTGTGGATTACAGTAATTATTGGGACCGATCTCGCCCCGTATTGAGCGCCGTACAGCGCGAAATACGGGGCGAGATACGTCCCAGTAATTGCCGTGTGAACATAGTCTAATAGGCATTGAGTGTACTTTTGGTATATGTGTTTAGACAATATGGACTGGCATCACTTCTGTTTTACCAATTTGAAAAATTATACACTTCTTAATACATGAGGAATATGACCAAAAAATGGATCATGATAAAAAAAAAAATTCAAATAACTTACACATGGGATTCTTCGACCTTTGAAGTGGCTCATATGCCCCATTCCTACAACCTCAAGGATATGTTCACACGGCGTAATTTCGGCACGCATATTATATTTGAGCTCTAATACGGGTGGAACTATGGATTACGCCTCCTCTCCCCGATCATATTGTAAATATGGGGAAATAAGTGACATGTCAATTATTTGCGGCGAATATACGGCGCGAGTAATGAATGTCAATAGGGCCCCCCCGCACCGTGGGAGTACGTGCGTTTTAGCGCAAGCTCCCGAAACACACGCAGTACATCGTGTGAACATAGCCTAACTGCTCAGAATCTGTACCATCCCCCCCCTTAGTTTTAGCTCTCAGATGGTCCACGTGTGATAATGATATCTTGTCTCATGTCTTGAGTATCACCTGTCTTTTTCCTTAATTATTTTTCAGGTTGGTCCTATAAAGACGAGGCCGCTACATCTTTAAAGTCTTAGCCCACACTGTCAATAAAGGTATGAAATGTGTTCTTGTTGGAAATATATACATTATCCAAGTGATTCTGTTACATTTACTTATCGGGTAGAATGGTCGACTGGCAAGGGTAGCTTCCACAAAGCAAAGCGTACAGCACAGGTCAGCTGTCGGCCGATTGTGCATGAGAATCATGAGGGCGGCGCTTGCGGATATCCTCTCCTTTCACTTATATGGGAGATACAAATATAGCTGAGTGTATGCGCTAAGCTATAGTCTGCAGCTCCCATAGAGGTGAATGGGGAGCCGCAAGCACCACCGCCCCCCTTACCATGCACGGCCGGTTCGCAGCTAGCTGAGCCAGCTTGTGCAGCAGACTTTGCTTCCTAGGAATACTCCTTGAACTGTAGTGCAGGTCACCCTTTGAGGTCATGAGCCAGTAGTTCTTCAGTGCCAATTTGCGGTGCCCACAATGATTGTTACTTCCTTAGGTTTCCTATTCTGGATACAAGACCCAGACCTTCTAAGGTAACATCTTCCAACAAATAATCACATTTCGAGACCAAGGCTTTTCTGAGCATTTTATTGTGTTTTTACATACAGTAAACTGATCTGGTCTGCAGGTCCACTCTATACGGCAGGAAAAATCACTTGACGTATATGCCGGACATGCAGTTACATAGTTTCTAAGGCTGAAAGAAGATATACTTCAGCCTAATGTCCTACAGTGTCCAGAGGAAGGTAAACCCCCCCCCCATGAGGTAGAAGTAATTTCTCCTAATTTTAGGGAAAAAACTTCCTGACTCCAGTCTGGCAATGAGAATGAATCCCTGGATCTACTCATTATTACTTGTTATAGTATTGCACTCTAGAAATCCACCCAGACCCCTGACAGAGATCTAGTGTTTCCCTTCTGATGACATCACGTACATTGCTTAGGTGACACTGCAGCCAATCACTGACTGCAAGTATGACATGTGACTGGTGAAACCTTCCTTTTTCTAGGATAGCTACTAAATCCATTTTTTACATATTCTGTCAGGCTAGGTTCACACTTGCAACACATTAATGAATAATAAGTGAATATTTAATCAAATGAATCCTTGTGTATACAGACTTAAAACATTTCAAATGTTTCCAGCATTCTAGTTTACATATGCGTGGTATACTCAAGTGTCTGTCGCTTTCCCAGCAAACTGGGTAGATTGGGACAATCAGACACCTGGCGAGATGTAATACCCCTGTGCGACATTTTGGGGGATGAGCCGCCCCCTTTCTCAAGCATACTCAGTCTATTGATGAATTCAGGGGTTATCTATTGAAAGACCAACACTTGCATCAGAGGTTTTGTTTGAACCACCGTCGCAAGTTCAGTCAGGAATTACGGATGCTATGCTATTTTTTTCCCAGTAGAACGACAGACCCTATAGTAGTCAATGAGGTCCGTCGGGCGCCATTGGTGTCCGTTGTAAAATGGATACGGTTCCACCTCTGACGGAGGTTCTGAACGAAATCTCCAACGCAAGTGTGAACCCAGGCTTAGTGAGCTATGATATGATAGGAGGTGGCGCTGTTCCAGACCTCCACCAATTAGCCAGAGCAGTGAGAAGATCTGAAAGAAAAAATCTCCCTCTGGAGGAATCCCGGATGTCTGTGCATTACACAGTCCATTGACTCGAGTGGGCACAGTATACAATCACACTTCATTGCCAGTGTTGGTGCAGCAGGTGACTTGAATCACACGGTACCTGCTTTTAATAGAAATCACAGCTGATTGTGGGGGTCCCAGAAGAAGTCATTTCTGTGATCAAGTCATTTACCAGGAATGTAACCAAAACTGAATGCAAAATACACACCTCTTTAATGCAAAGGTCATGTCCATGAGTTAGAGGTTCAATAGAAATCTTGTGAGCTTCTTAAAAAGTGTACAATGTTTGCCACAATCAAGAGTAAGCGAAGGGTGCCTTTAATAGTAGCCACTGCCAGATAATGTTGGCATATGTAGACTGTATATTAAAAGGACAAAGACTCCTATACCTCATGTATACTAAGATGTAGCAGTAGATCCTTCACGTCCTGGAAGTTGGAAGCTGTGGCCTCCACAGATCACTTCTTTTCTCCACCTCACAGATGCTCAATCAGATTTGGGGAATTTGGAGGTCAAGTCAACACCTTGAACTCTTTGTCATATCCCACAAACCATTTGTGAAGAAATTTGCAGGATGGAGGAGAGGGGGGGTATTATCCTCCTGACCATTGCAGTTCAGGGATACTGTTGCCATGACGCAGCATTCTTGGTGTGCAGCAATGGTTAGTTAGGTGGAACATGTCAAAGTAAAAACTGCTTGAATGGCAGGACCCAAGGTTTCCCAACAGGGCAATGCCCAGAGCATCACACTGCCTCCATACGCTTACCTTCTGAGGCCCTTTTCGTATGACGTTTTGGCCATTCCTTGAAAAAGGTATCCCAACATATACCACAGCAAAGCCATAGGAGTCTACAAAACCAACAGGGTCTCTTTAGGACTTAATTTGCGCTATTTCATGTCTGTATATGCTTTATGTGATATTCTGCTGGGAAACCTCCAGGTTCTGGCATCATCTGGGTGATACTTTGACACAAACCACCACTTACTTGTTGCAGGCCAAGTACATTTCTTCATGATAAAACAACTCAATCCATGGAGGTTCGCACTTCACAACTTAAAGGACTAAAAGGGGTTTTCCAATAGTTTTAACTGCTGGTTAGTTGTTAGTGGATAATTAAAATTAGGGAAAAAGAAACTTCCCTTTAAACATCCTTTTATTGTCTCGGTGATCCTGGCCAATGATGTCACCGTTCATTCTTCACGTGCCCCTGCAGCTCGTCATAGGTCGCATTGGTCTCTTGCTGGGCATACTGCTCATGACTGTTGCAGCCTATATTTGGCTGCAGGATCCCAAACAATGAACAATGACGTCACCAGCCGGGATCACCGGGAGCAGCTGCAGCACTAGAACAAGCAGGTTTACAAGGTAAGTTTTTTTTTCTATTTTTAATCATCCACTAACAAGCAGTTAGGCCTCGCTCACACGGCGGCTTTGGCGGTTCCTGCTGCCATGACCTCGTCCTAACCTCGCTGCAAACACGCGTAACCCGACGCGGGTTTGCGGCACTGGCGCATGGCGTGTTCGCGGTGCGGGTGGGGCGCGGTTTCCGGCGAGGGTTTGCCCCCATGCAAATTAGTAGGCAAGGGGAAAACCGCGCCGCCAGCTGCGACAACACCGCTCCGCCGCCGCGCTGAGGACTCCCTGTCAAAACCAAAGCCAAACCCGCGCCGTGTGAACAGTAACACGGTTTCCCATAGGAAACCGTGTTACTAAACTGGGCACGACTTGGACGAGGTTGTGTGAACATGCCCTTAAAACTATTAGAACACCCCTTTAAATGATCTGCTGGCAATGTCTTGGTGCCATATAACACAGGACACCACTGGAGGTCTTGTGGATTCCATGTCTTGACACCTACACAACGTTAGGCGGATGGCTTTAATGTTATGGTTGACTTGTGCATGTGTGTACAGATGTAGCAGAAATAAAAGGAAACTTGTCACATCGCACATACTATCTGATCTGGTGGTAGCATGTTACAGAACAGGAGGAGCTAAGCAGATCGGTATATAGTTCTGGGGGGAAGATTCTGTAAAACTTGTATTTTATTTATTTAAATCCCTGCTTATTCTGGGTTAATGGAGTTGTCCCACTGTAGAAAATGATGGCGTATCGCTAAGATATGCCAGTGTTGTTGGATAGGTCAATGCTTGACTGCAATTGGAACTCATGTCTATGGGAGAGTGCTGACCACCTCACCATTCAGAACAGAGAGGTTTCGGGGCTTGTTTAGGAGATGGGACCCGGACCTACCTCTGCGGCCTGCAGGATATGCCATCATTGTCTAAAGTGGGACAACTCCTTTAAGGAGTCCAGTAGGCGGTCTTATCAGTGACTGACAGCTATCTCTGTAGGCACACTCGTCTGGAATAGCTGTCAGTCACTGATAAGACCGCCTACTGGACTCCTTAACACTGGATTATTAAGAATTTCAATGAATAAAATACTGTACGTCTATAAAAGTTTTCCTCGCAAAGCTATAGATCGGTTTTCTCAGAACTTCCTGTTCTTAACACGCTTCTGGAATTATAGTAATTCTTGTTGTGTGCGGCACTCTGCTTTGCTTAGCAGCATTGTCAGCGTGCAACAGATTTGTAAATCAGCAGCACTCCTGTTCTGATGCAAGTAAAAAAAATCATTTTTTGTGACATCCAAGAAAGCTCTAAATTCAGAAAGCGATCAAATGACAATACGTGATGTTTCAGTCACTCAAGACCTTAATCATACGCGTCACATCGTTGTCCAGTGTTAGAAACATGGGGAGCGGCCATGACTGTGCTGTGAATTGGCGCTCCATTCACAATCAAAATACTTTTTTATTTGCATCAAAACGGGAGTGCTGTTGATTTCCGTAAATGCTATAACACGATTCTGGCAAATGAGGAAGCGTTTTCAACGTTGACAGATTTCCTTTAAAGAGAACCTGTCACATAGCTTATGCCCCCCTTGCTGAGGACAGCACAAGTTAGTGTCAGACATGCTGTTTCCAGCGCTGTGTCCCTTATTCTGTAAGATGCTGGAGTTTTATCGCATTTAATGCTCAAATCTTATTCATGAGCAAGTGTTAGCCCCGCCCACCAAAGGCTAGCCCCGCCCACTGACAGTTATTCACATGTTTCTACCTATTCAAAGTAAGGCCTCGTTCACACGGCTTATTTCAGACGGATTTGCTGACGGATTGACGATCGTCAATCCGTCGGCAAATCCGTCCGAAATAAGTCACAGCCTATTTTCTATTGATTTCAATAGAAAATACGGCTCGTCGTTCACACGACGCAAAATTCCGTTCCCGGGTTGCCGCCGCGGATTGACGACGGCAATCCGGGGAAAAACAAAATTTCATGTCAATTATTTCCCGGACGGATTCCCATCTAAAAATGATTTTTTAATGGTGATCCGTCGGGAAATCAGTTACAAAATTTCGTGCCACACTTAGTGGCACTTATGTGCAACTGATTTTCAACTGATTTCAGAACGTATTTACATCGGAAATCCGTTGTAAATACGTTCTGAAATAAGCCGTGTGAACGAGGCCTAATAGGTTTATCAGTTGAGGTGGATGGGGTTAGCCTCAGATGGGCGGGGTTTGAAAAAAAACTGACTCTTTTTCTGGCTGAAAACTGCAGATTTAACCATTAAATGCTCTAAAACTACAGCATCTTACAGAATAAGGGACACAGCGCTGGGAACAGCAGGTCTGACACTAGCTTGTGCTGCCCTCAGCAAGGGGGGCATAATGTATGGGACTGGTTCTCTTTAACTCGACATTTACCGCCTTCTGAGAACCTCACTACCATGTTTTACAGGATTCTGAGCTCTCGCAATGCGCCAGCTACATTAAAGGGGTTTTGCCACAAGCTCATTTCATACCTCGTGCATCCAGTTCTTCAGCTCTATGTTCTCAGAAGGGAGCGTGTGTGATTTGTTTGAATTGCATATCATGTGACCCAGCAGGATGACATCACCAGGCCTTTCCTCTCTATAGTGAAAGAAAGGTCTTTTTGTATAGAATTGTAAGTAGCTACATTGTAGCTCAGAGGTAACATTTTTGCTTTACAGTACAAGGGTACTTGGTTCAAATCCCTGCAGCAACTTAACCTGTGGATTTTTTTCCCTCTTTATCAATGCACAGACGTCATTGAGATTTCTTTTTTTTATTTGCACTGTTTGACATATTACTAACTAGTCCAAAGGACAGGAGTAGAATGACAGCACCTGGGGTTTGAACACTCAGTAGCTGCCTGAGAGGAGAGGTGATGTCTGAGCATGTGCGACCAAGAGTGAGAAGCTCTCAGCCCTGGGCGTATCCCCTGGAGATGAGCTGTAAACAATGGATCACTAAAGGAGCAGCTAAAACAAAAACGGTGCAGAATTTTTAATAATGATGAATGGTGAAAATGTTTATTATTTAATTTTCAAACTTCCCACGTCAATTTTACTTTGTGGCAAAACCCCTTTAATGACTTCTACATCTGTATCTATTTGTCCGTATATAAATGAGTATGCTAGTAAATAAAAGCACATTCCTTTGTTACATACGTATATGTAAGCATCAATGTAGTGAGTGCTTATTTATTTACTCCAGTGATTGTAGGGGGAATCCAATGCCGCATTCTTGCACATATCATTTGCTTGGAAGGTGCTCACTTAAATTGGCCTACAGGGAATAGAAGCCGGAGATGGCTGCAGCGGGCTCGCCTCCACATTTTATGCATGTGCACAATTTGGCTTCAGTAGTTTGACTTTTCTTTTTGTTAGTGCAGTGACCTCAAGAGAGAGAACCTCCCTTTGTTCTGGGGTTTTGTCTGCAGATCTGGGGTCATTCTTTGTTACAACATGATATTCATGTGACGTTGAGCGAATGTCAATAGGTAGCAGAGTCGAGTATTTTATGAATAGTCTCCAGACTGCGGTGCATTTAGTTTTTCCTTTTTCTCCCCACATACAATTTTATTCTTTCATCAGATAATCACAATACAATAGTCGGGCCCACCTGCAGAAGCCGAGCTTTTGTTCCTCGTATCTGCTGTACGCTTCAAGCATGGGGTCAGCTATCTGTGTATGTTTTGACCATGGGTGGACGAAATAATGTGAAATTCAGGAAGCAGTCAGTCAAACTCAAGCTGGACATTTAGGAGCGCTACACCTGCTGAGGTCTATACAACTCGCCCCAAGTTTTGGTGAATCCTATTCTTCGAATGCGAACAATGCAGTATAGTGTGGTTTCATTTTTTGAGTGGTGTCACCGTTTACAGAGTTGTTTCTTCACATTTTGATAACATTTTTTTCATAAATTCATTAAATAATATTCTGCATAATTTGTAAAACAATTGAAAGAATTTAGATTTTTTTTTTTATCCACTATAGACCATCCTTCCAGCTGCTACTGCTAGCTAGATTTGCAATTTTTTTTTTTTTTTAAATTTTTGATTGATATTAGAAGATAGTGGCAAAATGGAAGAGATCTGCACTAAAGCATTACTGTAGGGATAGTTGATAAGGAGCATAAGACCGGACCAATGTGAAAAGACACAATGGTTGGCACTCTTAGGGTGTGTTCACACGTGTTGGATTTGCATATTACAAATCTGACATGTAGTTTAGTACCAGATCTTTGGCAGGAATCCAAGACTCGCGCTTGGATTTCTGCCAGGGATGTGTAGCTTCAAGTACTGGGATTAGCCTCTTTGAATGAGGGTAATCCAGCTGGGCTAATCTACGGCTTTTTTGTGTGGAATCTGTGGGAATTAGTAGCATGCTTCTTGTTCTTGCAGATTTTTTTTTTACCCCTACATAAACTTTTCATAGCATGAGAACAGTATTACAGAATCCCCTGCACATGCAATAGGATGTGGATTGTCATCAGATCCAGGCTAAAATCGGTGTCAAATTAAACAACGTGTAAACTTAGCCTTGTGGTGGGCATACGGGACTAGCACAGTATGGATGGCACGCTCTGGCTTGTATTTTCGTATACGCCTCAGCTGCTGCAGACCTTCTTTTTGAAGAAATTGTTTCTTTAGTCAGCAATTGAGATAAATCTTCAGCTTCTTCTTCACCTCTGGGTTTTGTGACTGGTATAAATGCACTGAGTGTTGTGTATTTTATACTTTAATATAGTCTACAGTAGGCAGAGTATATTATCCAATGTCTTTACAAGGTTTCCATTTGTCACAGCATAAAAATGCTAAAGTCAATCCAAATCGAAGTAATTCATTTTGGGTCAGACCAAATTGAATTTTGGTGAAAATCGCCAAGAAAGCTATCCTAGTCCTAAATTGGGGTTAGGGTTTTTTTACGGGTTGACTTGCAGTATAGCAGTACTCCCAGTCTGTAAGCGCTTCTGGCATAGCATCACCTCCAGTTATCATAACATGTAGGTAACTCTTAGGTTAGGTTCACACGGTGTACTTGCGGGACGTATTTCGCAATTACGCCGTGTGGGCGGGGCGGTAGCCCGCCGGCCCCATAGACATTCATTATTCTCGGTGCGTATACGCCGTGAATTTAAATTTACATGTCACTTCTCTCCCCGCTCAGTATATTGTGCGAGCAGGGAGAGGAGACGTAATCCATAGTTCTCTATGAGAATTGTGGATTACCGTAATGCCTGTGACGTATCTCGTCCCGTATTTCACGCCGTACTGCGCGAAATACAGGGCGAGATACGTCCCATTTTAAGCCGTGTGAACATAGCCTTATGTTAAAATAACAGCAAATGATATTGGACTGGAAGTCACACTGCACCAGGAGTGCCACAAGTCAAGTAACTGTCCAAAAGTAGGTTAACAATAAAAAAATAATTCAGGTTCGAGGCGCTCCAAACCCAAATTTTTACACAAGTTTTGTCATATCCGTTTAAAACTGAACTGGGACTTGAGCACTGCTGCTTATTGCTATGCATTAAAAAGGAAACCATGTCAAATCTAACAGCTTCTATTTCTAGTGTTTAATGCCCATAAAAAAAAAGTCAATACCGTGTAGATTTATAAGATCTAGGTAGCCTGGAGGTTCATTGTTTAGGACAATTGAATGGCAGAATCTGGGCCATATTTTCCAGCTTGACCAGAGTAACATACTGTATGTAGGAGTTAGTATGTTCTCTCTGTGTCTGTAGGAGGCTTCCTTGCAAACTGTTAAGGTATGTCCACACGGCATGGAAAAAATACTGACTCAAGAATCAGACCGTTATTTTATTGACTTTTCCATGGTTTTGGGGACGGTTCTTTCCGTGGTTTGCGGATTCACCCGTCGCCCTTATACATTGACTAGCACACTTTCCACCCAAAAACCAGGTGGAAGATTGTGCATGTTCCAAGGTTTTCGGAATGCCGGGAGTGTGAAAATCTGTCCAATAGAAAAACCGTGCAGTGCAGACTAAAGGGGCGGATTTTTTATGTCTATGGGGAGGATTTTCTTTCGGTTTTCAGACAGTTATCAAATCCGAAAAACCGGCTGAATAACGTACAGTGTGGACATACCCTTAAAACATGTCATTATCCCCCCTTATTTATGGTTGTAGGTTGTCACCTGTATGAGCTCATACTCCGTGCAGTGCTGCGTTAGTTTAATAACTTACATTTTCGTACACAACAACCGGTAAATTGCTCATATCAACTTCTCAAATAGGTTACAAAACTCAGACCTCGCTAGCTTCTACAGCTATTTTCCTCATTAAAATCTGTCTCAGGACAGACATTGATAGTACTAGGATATGTCATTAATGTACAAATTGTGGGACCTCTATCAATTGCTCATATGAAATGCTGGGAAAGTACTTGGTTTCAAACCAAGTTTGCATCATTGAACATTGATTCTAATGGTCCAACTTTGTGGTCCATAGAGTCCCAGTTGTTTTTGGCAAGAGTCGCAGTGGTCCTACATTGAAGTCCAAGCGATATACAATAATATCTGCCCTGAGACAATATCTTCAGTATTCCCTTATTTTTCTCCATAACAGAAATAATTTTCCCTTTTAATACAGACATGAAAGAGCCAGTAATATACAGACCAATTATTTTAACCTCATTTAATATTTTAACTTTGCATTGTCTTCAACGCAAACAAATTCTGTTTTCCATACTATTCATTTTTCTTCAACTACTATTATCTTCTACTTCTCTGTACACTAAATGCAATCAATTTACACATTGGTTGGGGGGTGGGGAGGAGTTAATAAAAATATCCCTTTAAAAATCGTACTTGAAGATCTTACACTGGTATTTGATCCATACCTTAACTTGTGTGCTGTGAAAAAGAAAAAAAATGCACAGGTGCTCCCGATTGTATTAAAATTTATGACCAAGGGAGTGTATTGTAGTAGATATACCAACGTGCATTTGGACGGCACAACTCTCCATACGCAGCGTACTGGATCACCAGTGGTTAAGGTTCACAGAAGTCTGTACCTGGTCCACACGCCTTAATCCACGATCCACATGTGTAGCAATATAAGTGATACAAATAGTGAGCATTAAAAAAAAAACTTGGGGTTTGGTTTGGCCAAAACCAGGACTATACACGGCTTATGACGAGCGCTGATTTAAGAGACGTATCGTCATGAGAGGAGCTCGTCATAAGGCATGTATAGTCCTGGTTTTCGCCAAACTTGACCCCGAGTTTTGTTTTTTCATGTGCTTACCAGTGGGACGTGGAGAAACTCTTACTTTAATACACAGAATTTGCTCTTTTAGTAAGGTTGTCCGAGTACAACGGGTCCGTGGGGGAGGGGGGGGAAGAGACTCGCCTGCTCAATTCCCGACTCTCCCACCTTTGGCTGAGTATAATTTAATACTCCTAGTGACCCCTAAGAAATTATAAAAAAATAGTTTCTCCAGTCGACCTCTCTAAAGTCAGATGAAACCACATTCATATATGGTGACTCACGGTCGTATGATTACAATACTGCAGTTTTGCCAACATTGGCCACTAAATGTGGCTGTAATCTCGGCCACATGAGGTAACCGCAGCATGTGAATCCTGCCTAAGGGTATGTTCACACAATGTATTGCAGAGAAAGGGATTGCTGTGTCCTGAGTAGGAGGCAGTTATCCAGGGATGATCCGCTAGAGCGCTTGTGAAGAAAGAACTGTTCTTTCTTCACAAGCGCTCTAGCAGGTCATCCCTGGATAACTGTATCCTACTAAGCACACAGCGATCCCTTTCTCTTCGTTACCTTTCAGCGTCCCTCGTGGTCCGCTGGCGGGAATGTGCCGGAGCTGCTAAATAGGCTCACCAAATAACATATTAACACGTTATAGCGAGCTGTACCATTTACACGTACAGCTCCATCAGGTGACCATATTCTATACCTACTTTTTTCCATTCAGTTATACAGGATCACATTGTGCTTTTTTCCATTTTTTGTATCTCGCTCATCCACCGGGAGCCGGCAGCGAAGGTCTTCTGGTTCCTGCTGTGGACGAGCACAGTATCTTCACACAATGTATTGCGGCGCGTACTGTACGCTCCGCAGTACATCGTGTGTTTCTGGAGCTCGCGCTGATCAGACATGCATAGATAAGATCATATTGTACACGTGGGGAAGACGAGTCGTAATCCATAGTTCTCTGAGAGCTATGGATTACCGTAATTATGGTGCACATTTCTTCGTGTATTAAGCGCAGTACGCCGCGAAATACGTGGTGAAATGCGCTCCAAAATAAGCCGTGTGAACGTACCCTAAAGCATTCTATATTGCCATGGATTGTAGTATATGCTCTGAATTACTAATGGTGCTTCTCATTCAGATAATTATTCTGCATGTTAAATAACCAGATTTATTTCCCCGCAGTTGAAACAGCCATGGCTAAAAACAATATGGAAGACATAAATCCTGTGCTAAGGATTAGTCAACTGGATGCTATTGAATTAAACAAAGCACTGGAGCAATTAATCTGGACTCAGTTTAACAATTGTTTTCAAGGCTTCAAACCGGGACTTTTGAGCCGCTTTGAACCGGAGATTAAAGCTTTTTTATGGCTGTTTTTGTGGAGATACACGGTCTACTCCAAGAATGCGACTGTCGGCCAGGCGATTCTGAACATTCACTACAAAAATGACTTGTCTCCAAGCCAGAAGTACCATCCACTCCATAAGCAGCAGAAGGTATGGTTTGCACTGCTATCAGTTGGTGGCAAATGGTTGGAGGAAAGGTCCTATGACTTATTCAGTAGTAACGCTTTTGGGTCGTCGTTCCACAGGATGAAGCATTTCATTAATGTCGCCTCTGCTCTCGTCAAGGTTTTCGGCCTCTTGAATTTCTTAATTTTTTTACAGCAAGGAAAGTTTGCCACACTGACGGAACGACTGCTGGGAATCCGCTCCGTCTTCAACAAACCCCAGGACGCGCGTCAAGTTGGCTTTGATTACATGAACAGGGAAATTTTGTGGCATGGATTTGCTGAGTTCTTGATCTTTCTTTTGCCTCTTATTAATACCCAAAAGCTAAAAGCCAAGCTGTTCTCCTGGTGTAAACCTGTCAGAGGGCTGCGCCTTACTGATGCATCCGTAGCCACCATCTGCAAGGAGTGCTGTCTGTGTGGAGAGTGGCCCACCATGCCTCATACCATCGGCTGCACCCATGTCTTCTGCTACTACTGCGTTAAGAGTAATTACACGTCCGACATGTATTTCGCATGTCCTAAATGTAGTACACAAGTGCACAGCCTGCAGCCTCTGGAGTTCAAGGTCGAAATCTCCGAGGTTCACACTTTGTGAACTGAAATATGGAAGTCAATCTTTTACTAAATACCACTGAGATTTGTGGGCATTTTATGACATTTCCATCTTAAAGGAGTTGCCTCACTACAGGGATTGCTTTTTATGTTAAAGATCTTGCAAGAACAAGTCACTTTGCAACATGTGTCCACTGACAGTATCCTACCTATTCCTAGATATCCCCTCTTGTATGGGCTGCATCAGCTCCTCAGGTCACTATAGCTACAGACTTGTTTGATCTCTCCTGACAGGCTGCCAGCACTGGTTGCTATAGCTACAGACCTGGCTTCTATTGCAGCCTAGTGGAAGCCATTAAACACGCCCCTGAATTCAAAGTGAAACCAAGAAAACAGGACTGAGGTAAGATGAATCAATGTAGTGAGACAACCCCTTTAAATTAATATCTAACATCAATGTATTGAGACCACAAATGAAGAACACGTCTCTACAACATATCCTGCTATTGATTATTAACACGTTATCTGCCGAATCCTCTTCATTAATAGGATGTAGGGGCACACTGCCAAATGACCAAATGCCATCCGACTGTGCCCCAACCTCATTTAGGCATATTGGCTTTGTTGCATTGTAGGGGCACAGATATCTTGTGTTTGTATTCAAAATGGTACACAGCAGAGGTGTAACTTAAAGGGGTCATCTCACTGTTCTGTTTCACAGAGCCTGTTCTTTACAGCCAGCTTTAGGCTCCCATTTCCTGTTCAGGCTGTGGGTGGTTCTACAGCATTGATTGACATATCAGCTCAGCTAGTCTTATCTGAGCCTGTGAGAGGGACATTGGTAGTAGAAGGGTTCAAACGGCAAGACCGAGTGCTGCAGAGCTCTAAAGAGTTAACGTTTGTCAGTAAGATTGCTAAACAAGCTCCTCTTTTACTGACAAGGCACAGCAGGGAGTAACATCACAGTGACTGAACAGGGCTGCTGTAGCAATGAGAACAGAGAGGTATTCAGTAAGCTAGGGAATCTTGTATACACAATCAGGGGATAAGATCTGCTTTAGCTCTGAAAGGAAGCAAAATCAAAACAGCAATGTATTTTGTATTAGTCTTCATTTACCTTTGTCTACATGTGTTAAATCCAATCATTGTGGTGAGAAAACTCCTTTAAAGCTTCTGGTCCTTGATGAAAAATCTATACCATGAACCATTTATAATACTGGTGTTTTTCTAATGTAGCAGAGGTGCCTTGAAATGTATCAGACTCCAGGGTTGATAGCAATTGCTGCCCACCCCTCTATAGCAACGCTCCTGGTACATAGTATATCATTTGGGGCTCGTACCCAACTGGGGAACAAGCAAGTTATTTATAGAATTAAAGGGAATCTGTCACACTGAACGTGCGGTCTGACCTGCTAATAGCGTGTTAAAGAGTGAGGGGAGCAACACAGATTGGTTTTCAATTTTTGGTTAAGGAGTCCAGTGGGCGGTCTTATCAGTGATTGACAGCCTTCATTGTATCAGTGTGCACACACAGATAGCGGTCAATCACTGATTAGACTGCCCCCTTGACTCCTTAACCAAAAATAAGCATACGTTTAAATAACTGAATTACAAGTTTTACTGAATCTTTCCCCAGAAACTACATAACAGTCTACTCAGCTCTTCTCACGCTATAACATGATGCTGACAGACCAGAAAGCATGTTCAGTGTAAGGCCATGTTCACACGGCTTAAAATGGGCCGTATTTCGGTCCGTAATTACGCGTCGAAGTGCGCCAATAACGGGCCGAAAACGGCCCATTCATTACGGTAATCCACAGCTCTCATAGAAGAACTATGGATTACGTCTCCTCTCCCCGCCCCGGCGAAGCCGCCCGGGCGGGGAGATAATTGACATGTTTAATTACTAGCGGCGTATACGTGCCGCTGGCAATTCAAGTCAAAGGGCCGGCGAAGCGCCGGCCCCCTGCTCAGTCCCCCGCTCCCGCCCCCGGTCACACGGCGTAATTGCGGGGCGTAATTACGCCCTGCAAATACACCGTGTGAACATAGCCTAAGGGTATGTTCACACGATGTATTGTGGCGCGTACAGTACGCGCCACAATATATCGTGTGTTTTGGGAGCTTGCGCTGATAAGCGTGTACACCGGCAGCCCGCCGGCTCTATAGACATACATTACCTGCGGCGATTAAGTGACATGTCACTTATCTTCCCGCGTGTACAATATGATCGTATGCACGAGGGGACGAGGCGTAATCCATAGTTCTCTATGAGAGCTTTGGATTACCGTAATTATGGGGCGCATTTCCCCGCATAATAAGCGCAGTACGCCGCGAAATACGCTCCAATATAAGCCGTGTGAACATACCCTGACAGGTTTACTTTTACTCATTTTATTTACTGCCCCCATTTGTATATATGTACAGATTTTGCAGCTCTGGTGTTCTCCCACCGGTCTGCCGCTGATAACGCCATGTCTAGGACTCACAAGACACTGCAGCCAATCTCTGCCTGTTTGGCACATGACCTTTGAGGCCAATGATTGACAGCAGAGCCATGTGACTTATGGATGTGGCATTATCAGTGTCCCCCACAGCAGAGACCTAACTTCAAGCTCTTGGGCCCTGGTGCAAAAAGTGAAATGGGGCCACCCAGTTACCATGCACCATTTACAATGCTGGTATCTTCTTATGTGGCAGGAGGGCTTTTGGGCCCCCTCAGGCTGCTGGGCCCGGTAGCGACTGCTACCTCTGCACCCCCTGTAGCTACGCCCCTGCCCCACAGCATCCACATTAAAACGGCAGTTTAGAAGGAGAGGTACAGTGTAATTTTTCTTAAAGGTAATGCTGATGTAAATGTGAACCTGGCCTTAATCAGATCACGATAATCAAACAAACACATCTACTGTGTTTCCACGAAAATAAGACCCCCCTGAAAGTAAGACCTAGAGATTTTGTGGAATTCCCGACTCTAAGGCGCCCCCTCCCCCAAAATACGACCGAGCGGCACACACTAGAGGGTTGAAGGACCTGTGAAGGGAGGTCATGTGACTGCGATGTCACCACAGGTCCCAAACATCCAAAGGAGAGTAGACAAAGTACATAAGTAAGTAACAGAGGGAAGAGGGGGGAGAACACAGCAATGATACTGACACACATCTCACAGGATGGCTGATGGGGGTACTACAAGTCCCAGCATGTCACATTTGCTATCCTTTGAGATAAGTCACTGCAGCTGCCATAAAATGTCCTTTACATACATATATCTTATGGTTTGTGACTCTAAACTTTGATATATAGATAGATATACATATACACACACAATAGTATAGCATGCTATAATTTATTCATGGAAAAATAAGACTTCCCCTGAAAATAAGACATAGCGCATCTTTAGGAGCAAAAATAAATATAAGACGCTGTCTTATATTAATGGAAACAGGGTATTAACACTAACCAATCAACCAAACAAAAAATCTAGTGGTTAAAGTACATTGTGAACCTTGCCCAGGAGCAGCGTAGTATATGAATCTTACCCTGGGCCCTTCTACCCAGTGAGTGATACTGTTCTAACCCTGGTGCCAGGTTTTAATGATGCTATGACAGCTCTGGTCCCCATCTCTTGTATCTTCTAATGCTTGGTGCCATGTGTACTAATCTTACCACTGTACTAATTGGAACGAACGCTTTTCTAATTCTGGTGACAAGTGTCAGTGATAATATTTTGTGCCAATAATGGGATTTAATTATATAGTGGACCCCTATCGGTGATCTTATCCACAAATTACAGAGAGCAGGGAAATAAACCTACCAACCTCGGTGCTTGTGCGGCTGATGAATGACTTCTTTTGCAGTATGTGTTACCGGCTTCAGATTAGAAGGAAGTCAGAGCTTTCCCTCCTTGATAAATGCAGCCGACCTTATCTCTCAAGCTACTGTATATCATGCTGCAACTGTAGAGCCGTATACTCGTGTAGCCTCTCAGTAAGGCAATTTGGAGGCTACGAACCATATAACCAACCCTTTGCTCTTGGACCGGGATCAAGTGAAAGGGCAATGACGCCTAAGTAAGCAATGCAAAACCGGAATATGCACCAGCACAAATACCATTGGTGCTTTGCTAAATGTTTGTGAGGCTGTTTAATTTATTTGTAGATATTCATAGAGGTAGTGTTTGTCTTGAAGTGATTTTTCCTACACATAACATGTCTGGCATATAGACTGAATTTGCCATACAGTAAATATCTGATTCCTGGGATTCCTATCTATTCCTTAGAATTGATGGCGTGATTACCCAATTCTGATAGTTGGTCACCTGCATGTAATTCTATCTATGTAGGTATGAGCACGCACCCTACATATCCATATCCTGGATGATCATGCACATGTAGGAAAAAAGGACAAGGTACCGCTGTTTTGGGATTAGTGAGGAGCCCTAGCTGTTGAAGACCCACCAGTCAACCATTTATGGGATATCTAGTTAATAGAGCCCTTCCCCTCCCCCCTTCCTAATGAGAAAGGTAACAGAAGGAGAAAAGCTGAGCTCTGTCAGATAGAGATGAATTTCCAGATACAGTGATTGACATCTGGTTCTGTACAAGCATCCATACAGGGAAAGCTGTCAGTCACTGTATAAGGGTGGCATAAACACAACTTTCACTTTGAAGGAGTCCGGTCAAGATTCATTCTGATTTTTCTCCGAAATTTTGTTCAAAATCATGAAACCCTATATATCACAGAGCTCAGCTCCTCTCCCTCTATCATATAACCCTATATATCACAGAGCTCAGCTCCTCTCCCTCTATCATATAACCCTTTATATCACAGAGCTCAGCTCCTCTCCCTCTATCATATAACACTATATATCACAGAGCTCAGCTCCTCTCCCTCTATCATATAACCCTATATATCACAGAGCTCAGCTTCTCTCCACTATCATATAACACTATATATCACAGAGCACAGCTTCTCTCCCTTATCATATAACCCACAGTTAGCTCAGCTTCTCTCCTCTATCATATAAACCTACATATCACAGAGCACAGCTTCTCTCCTCTTAGATAACCCTACATATCACAGAGCACAGCTTCTCTCCTCTATCATATAACCCTATATATCACAGAGCTCAGCTTCTCTCCCTCTATCATATAATCAAAAATATCACAGAACACCGATACACTCCTCTCAGATAACCTAAATCACAGAGCTCAGCTTCTCTCCCTCTATCATATAACCTATATATCACAGAACTCGCTTCTCTCCTCTGTCATATAAACCCTATCTATCACAGAGCTCAGCTTCTCTCCTCTATCATATAACCCTATATATCACAGAGCTCAGCTTCTCTCCTCTATCATATAACCCTATATATCACAGAGCTCAGCTTCTCTCCCTCTATCTCATATAATATCAGATAGGGTAGCATAAATCACCTGACAGTTTTGAGATTTTTGGAAAAAAAACGTACTGGCTCTAACTGCTGAACTTGTGCTCACCTGTACCGCTGCCGTTCTTTCAGCACCCCTGAAGGTTTGGTGCCCCCTCATTGTCGCTCAGTAGTATGTATGTCCCATACATCACTCACTTCATGTGAGCCAATCACTAACCTCTGCTGACATGTGCTGTACATGTGAGTAGAGACCGCTGAGGCCACTGATGGGCTCATGGTGAATTCTTTAAATTTTAAAGCAATATGGGCTATTGTCAGAAAACCCCTTTAACTCCCTGCATGGAGTACTATAGACGGTCAGAGGTGTGGGTATCACAGGAGGAGAGAATGCATCATTCTGGAAAGCATCCCTATAATTAAGGAATCCCTCTCTTTTTCAGAGAACAGCAGCAGAAGCTCTGAAATCCAGGCAATGTCTCTGCAATTATGTTATTTTATGAAATTGCCAATAGGCTATAATTTGCACAAACATTTAGATTTTGGCTTAGTTACTTGATTAACAAGTTACAATAAACTGTTCTAGTTCTGGAAAGAGAAAAACCTCTACATATCATGTGGTCGTCCTCTGAAACATCAAGCTCCCTCAACATTACAGGCGTACGTTTAAGCTGTCGTCCTTGCGTGGTATTTTCTGGTCATTGCTGTTGGCTACTGAGACCAGTCATCCCAATGCTCCTGAGTTATCCTGTTTCGCCATCATACTTAGGCTATGTTCACACGGTGTATTTGCAGGGCGTAATTACGCCCCGCAATTACGCCGTGTGGACGGGGGCGGGGGAGTGAGCGGGGGGGCCGGCACTTCGCCGTCCCAGAGACAATCACTGCTAGCGGCGCGTATACGCCGCTAGAAAGTGACATGTCGATTATGTCCCCGCCCGGCAGATTCGCCGGGCGGGGAGAGGAGACGTAATCCATAGTTCTCTATGAGAACTGTGAATTACCGTAATGAATAGGCCGTTTTCGGCCCGTAATTGGCGCACTTCGGCGCGTAATTACGGACCAAAATACGGCCCATTTTAAGCCATGTGAACATGGCCTTACAGAGCTGCATAGAGGTGGGGCTGCTCGACATTTTTTTTTTTTTTTAGGAAAACCCAAGTACCTGCTGTTGCATTGTTTCAGGATGTCCTGCGACTTCTTGAAGTTTAATGGTGCTGTATTATTTCATATCAAAATAAGTTTTCATCCTGTTGAGCAGTAATCTCAATATAAACCTAACTTGTCATAATCTAGTGGAATCTAACCTTACTGTGGTTTTGCAACACATTATTGACTCCTCTAGAGTTATTTCTATGCATTAATTATCAGGGCTGTGGAGTCGGCAAGCCAAAGCCCCGACTCCTCAATTTCCCAAACCTCCGACTACTGACTCCCTCATACACGGCGCATGTTTAACTGATAACATTACTGTAGTAAAATGGTAACATCCGCCTGTTTAACACCTTATTATACAATAATCAAGCTATTTAGGTGGAACAGACACTGACAAGCAAAAGCGTAACAATGTTTTGATCTTTTGAACACTTCTGGGTGGAGTTTTAGAAAAAGCTGTATTTGTATCCAAGTCCAGTCTGCACCAACATTGGGAATATGTAGAAGAAACCTGGGATCAGATTTTGGTCAAGATGTGCTTGAATCTGATTCAGAGCCCAGAAGGATTCAGGCAGTATTGAAAACCAAAGGTGGATTTCCCAAATACTAACAAAATAACAAAAATTTACAATTTGATTTTTAGGAACAAACAATGCAGTTACAGGAAAGAATCTGCAGAACTAAGCAAATGCTAAATACTTGCAAGTCAAATTTATGTATAATATGGGTAAGATGACTGTGTATAAAATTACAGTAGCCTCATGTACAAAGCTGTAGTGGATTGAGAGATATGGAGCCTGAAAGTCACAAGTTCAAAACATTGTTACCCTTTTGCTTGTCAGTGTAAAATATATTTATTGGATGACTTTAGAACACAAAAAAAATTGTAAATATGCAAAACGCTTCAACTCTTTCCCCCTGGGGCAGCGCTTTGCCTTCTCCATGTCCTCATGTGATGAGGCTGAAGATATGGGAGCAGTAGCACTGGCCGGACCCAATTCCTCTTGCTCTTTGCACTGCATCAAACTAACTGGACCAACTTATTATATATTTTGGGAGTCGGTCCATTTTATGACGACTCCGACTCCTGCAAAATAGGCACCGACTCCACGACTCTGACTCCGACTCCACAGCCCTGTTAATTATGGTATGTTCACATAATTAAAACTTTTTAGAGGAATGTGTTTTCTCATAAATAAATTGGGCCCTATGTTTAAAAACTGTCTAGCAGTAAGACTGTCTCTGTTACAACCTATAGAGGGCGCAGTGAGCTTTCCAGCTCCTTTCCCATAATGCCTTCTGTTACCCATAGCAACCAATAAGAGCTCAGTTTTTATTTTTCCAAAGCGCTCTATGCAATGGAAGGGGAGCTGTGATTGGTTGCTATGGGTCCTCCTTTTAGACCGTTTTCATACATAAGGCCCATTGTGTAACATTTCTACGGTGAATTGATCGTTCCACATACAGTTGTGTACAATACATCTTTGCAATGGAAATCAAGGAAAGGATAATCCATATAGAGCCAAATGTATAACAAAGCTGTGTGCGAGTCCTTTGTGGGTGATATTTTTTTCATAGTAATTAAAAACTGAATGTAAAATTAGGCACTGGTATGATCCAGTGTTTAAGATGAACAACTTGTCTTTTTTCATGTATATTAATTTGTATTAATCTTTTGTAAAAATGCAATTAAATTTATGATATAAATGGCTAAACTTGTGTTATCTGTTTTTTATGTATGGTATCTTTTTTTTTTTCTCTAAATAGTAATGTAACATGACTGCAAAATTGTAAATTAATTTCCGCTAAAATTACCCTCCAGAGTATTAAGATATTGCCCACATTTCTCAACCATCAGATCCAAAGCAGAAAACAAAAAATCTGGAGCTACAGTACACAGGGATTGAGAGCAAATGCAACTCTGTTCATTCCCATAGACTTCTTATGCTGTTCTACCCACGGGTGATATCTCTCAGTGGGGAGAGGCACCATGTCGGTGTGTGAGGATTTGTAGATCGCCTTTTTTACCTCACTGGGCATTTACATATAAAAAATTAATAATGGGAAAAGAGCTGACTGCTCTAGCGTCCTCTATTGGATGTAGCCATCTTCAATTCGCTTTTGACTCACCAAGTCTTTTAAAGCTACAAGGATTCATGCCAAGTCAGTATCGCTCATCTACATGCAGCAGTTTCGGGGTTTTGCCCCTCATCATTGCATAGCAAAGCTTACTGGCTGGCTTGAGCTACTCATCACCTCTCACCAAGCCAGGCAGTAAGCTCTGCTCTGCACTGATGAGGGGCAAAACCCTGAAATCGCTGTATGTAGATGAGTGATACTGACTTGGCATAAATCCTTTTCATTTTCCAAGACTGTGTGTTGTAAGTGAATTGAGAATGGCTACATCCAACAGAGACACTAGAGCAGTGTTTCTCAACTCCGGTCCTCAGGACCCACCAACAGGTCAAGTTTTCAGGATTTCCTCAGTATAGCACAGATGATATAGTTATTGTCAGTGCATTCTCCACAAGTGATATAATTATTTCAGTGCATTCTCCACAGGTGATATCATTATTGTCAGTGCATTCAGAGGGAGATCCTAAAAACCTGACCTGTTGGTGGGTCTTGAGAACTGGAGTTAAGAAACGCTGCACTAGAGTGTTCAGCTTTCTTCCAATAATGCATTTGTTATGTGTAGTTCTACCAAGTCAGTATGTGGTCCCATCCTAGGGTTCAGCAGCACATAGAGTCCTGGTGGTTCCATATTAAGCAGGAGCATGCAATCCATGTGTCGCCATTGGGTGCCCCATCTTCGAGGGTATAATACCTTTGTGATGTGATAGGACATGCCACAATTTTGGGCTCGCTGATTCTACATGAATCTGACAACTCTTTTGGTCTCTCTCTAATAACAAAAGAAGTACAACACATTTAACAACTCGCTTGAGACGGGAGGTGGATCCACTGGACCACATGCAAGTTTTGGTGAAAACCACGCGGAGGATTTAGACTCAGAGGAGCCCCCTGGTATTCACCCTTTGACCCTCTGTGGCAACTGATATGCAGACAGGATACTGTAGAATCAGGTTAGGAGCATGGTCGGCCGGAGCACAGGCTAGGACAGGAGGAGTTCTTCTGTAGTCTCAAACCGTGCAGAAGGTCAGGGCAGGCACCAGGCAAGCTGCGAAATCAGAAGTCAAGCCAAAGTCATGACTCCCAGAATCAAGAAAGCATTAACACACACCAATGCTTTGGAGCAACACAACCACAGATCTGACGCTGCACCTTTAAATAGCACCAGTTGGACGGTCATCGTCTGAAACAGGTATTGTACACTGGTCCTTTAAGGCTAAACAGGCCACTACAAACCTATGCAGATATCTGCACAGAGCATGGTAAGTGATGAAACGACTGCAGATGAGAAGCTGACAGTAGCACAAAGTGGGGAGGGCAGACGGCCACATTAAAGGCTGCGGGCAGGAACCGCATGGAGGCTCATGGCAACACAGACCCATAATTCTGTACATTCTTTAGCCCCTACCTTAGAGCTGCCCATAGATATGACATTTTGCTTTAAATTCTAACAATTGTAGGATATAATCTGACTTGCAACCCAACTGTCAATGGCTTCCATTGAAAGGAGCAGTGGGATTTTGACTTGTCTGATCCGGTTTTTCTCTGTTGCAGAGATAGGGGCCCTTTATGTTTTTGGTGGGGTCGGTGGAAATGGTATGGGCAGGAGTCATTTCATATCTGTTATATAAGTGCATGATTACAAGTAGCTTTCCACCTGCTAATAGACTGTAATCCAAAGTGTCCCTGCACTAATAACCTGCCTTATGTCAGAATTGTTCCAGTGTTCTAGATTAGATCATGAAGGGGTTATGGTGTTTGAATTGATATGCTCTTGGGCTAGATAACTAGTGTTCTCCTTTGTGAATAGCTCTGCCAGGCTTCAAAGCTGTATGCATTTTTAAGGCACCTTTGTATTATGTATGTTCATTAACCCGTTTGGCTGTGCTTGCTTCTTCGAATTGTAAGGGCTTTTTAAGTCTGGAGAAACTAATCAGACCCTGACTGATCGTTTTGATGCAAAACAAAGCAATGTGTGATAAATATATTGTACTCTATGTCAAGAACTTTCTCCAACTCTAATCCAAATCGGGTCAATCAGAATCTCTGATTTCCAGTCTCCTGTTCAAAATATCTTAAAGGGGTTGTCTCACTACAAGGATTGCTTTTTATGTTAAAGATCTTGCAAAAACAAGTCACTTTGCAATATGTGTCCATTAACAGTATCCTACCTATTCTGAGATATCCGCTCTTGTATGGGCTGCATCAGCTCCTTAGGTCGCTATAGCTACAGACCTGTTTGATCTCTCCTGATAGGCTGCCAGCACTGGTTGCTATAGCTACAGACCTGGCTTCCACTGCAGCCTAGTAGAAGCCAGTAAACACACTCTGAATTCAGAGTGAAACCAAGAAAACAGGACTGAGGTAAGATGAATCAATGTAGTGAGACAACCCCTTTAAGGATCGCCTTACTACTTCAGCACATTGTTGTCTCACTGTATCGGTAGACATGGCCGTACATCTTGGAGAGTTTGAGGTCAAATACTCGTTCAGCCAACAGGTATTCTTCCCAATCTCAATGTATCCATGTATCCTTATGATATATTTTCAATAGGTAGTCGGTATTAGGCCTCAGCCAGACACATCTGGCAGTAACTTATCTTCCTTAAAGGGGTTGTCTCACTACAGGCTTTCAGCCTACTTCAATGTGTCTGGCAGCAAAGGATTTTTGAATTCAGGGGCGTGCTTCTTGTCTGCCTCTTCTCCTCCCCTCAGCACACAGACAGCTCTCCTTCTATACAGCAGGGGAAGGGCGAGGGGGTTTGTTGCCAGAGTTAACCCTGTGTGTGTTTGCCTAGTTCTGCTACTCAATGCTGAATCAGCTGCACTGTCAGCTCCACAGAGTCAGGAGACAACAGGGAGAGGGCTGATCTATGAGTGTGGAGAGGTCTGTGTATGCTAATAGCAGAGCAGGGGGGATGCAAGTGTTCCTATACCCCCTGCTTAGCATACAAATCTCCACATCTCCAGCAACAACAAACAACCCCTATCAGAACAGACACAGGGCAGCTGTGAAGTGTTTTACTATAATCACATGTGTCACTAATACAGCAGAACAGGGAGGGGTATGAACCGTTCACATGCCCCCCTGATCTGTTCTATTAGTATAGCAGAGCACCACAGACACATCATGATTATAGTAACACACTTCATTGCTGTCACATCTACTGACCACAGATCAGCCTCGTCTCTGCTCTCCTCAATCTGTGTAGAGAGCAGGAGGGAGCAGGCACACACAGGGTTAATACACACAGACACAGAAGCCAGAGCCCTCTCCCTCCCTTCCCTACAGAAGCATACTGTTCTGGAGGGGCTCTGTGCTCAGACCTGTATTCAGAAACAGATGAGTTACCAGGACTGGCAGCCAGTGAGATAAATCAACAGGTCAGCTGCTATAGTGATTTCAGGAGCTGATGCACTACTACTAACAGGGATAACTCAAAATCAGTAGGAGATTTGTAATGAACATATATTGCAAAGCTGCTTGTTTTTTAAAGATCTTTTAATTAAAACCCAATCATTGTAGCGAGATAACCCCTTCAAAGGGGTTCTACCACGATCTCATTTCATACCTCCTGTATCCAGCTCTTCAGCTCTGTGTGCTCAGAAGGGGGCGTGTGGGATTTGTTTGAATTGCATATCATGTGACCCAGTAGGATGACATCACCAGGGCTTTCCTCTCTGTAGTCAAAGAAAGGTTTGTTTATATAAAGCATTGTGAGTAGCTGAGAGGTTAAGTTTTTGCTTCACAGCACAAGGGTCCTAGGTTGAAATCCCTGCAGGAACCAAACCTGTGGATTTTATTTCTGTTTATGAATGCACAAACCTCATTGAGGTTTCTTTTTTTATTTCTTTGCACTCTTTGATAAATTACTAAGGAGTACAGAGGAAAGGAGTAGAATGACAGCATCTGGGGTTTGAACACTCACTAGCTGCCTGAGAGGAGAGCTGATGTCTGAGCATGTGCGACCAGAACTGAGGAGCTCTCAGCCCTGGTCGTATCCCCTGGAGAGGAGCTGTAAACAATGCATCACTAAAGGAGCAGCTAAAACAAAAACGGTGCAGAATTTTTAATAAAAATGAAAGGTGAAAATGTTTGCTATTTCATTTGCCAGCTTCCCACATCAATTTTACTTTGTGGTAAAACCCCTTTAACGATAACGGTCTAGGTGTTACCCGCTCCTTGTTAGAGCTGCACATCCTGGGGAGCGTCAATAGTCCATGCCAACAGCTGCGAAGCAACAGAAGATGCCTCTTCCGCTGTGGCTCCTGTCTTTCGCGGCAGCCTTGCTGCTTCGGGCAGCATCTCTCTTACTAAGACTGCTTGAAGTTTCTAAGGCAAACTGTGCCCAGAGATGTTGTCTTGCCTGGTGGCCTAGTTCAATGTCATTGCCTGTTAATTCTAGTTAATTTCGGAAGTGGGTCTTGTTTCCCCGTCAAGGTGAAGCTAGGACACCCCCATGCTCATTAGATGGAGTCTGGTCCTGCTAAACTTGTCAGGTTCAATTGACATTAATATGGGCACCTTTGTTGTTACTGGTATTCCCTCTACAAGAGATCCTAAAATTATGTACTCTGGGAACTAGAATGTTCATGCTAGGTCAATATGTTCCTAACTAATGTCATACATGACAAAGGGTTTTTTCCCCCATCAGGGAAATCCAACTGCCTTAATGAGTGGCCGTTTCTTACATATTTGGAATTGCCCAGCCAGTTTTACAATGCATGCTACAGAGACTCTCAGGACCTTAGTTCCTTTAACATATCTAGAATGGGACATAAGGTCCTAATAAAATCTGCCTTTTTTTGGCAGTTCTAGTATCTTTGTTTTCATTAGTCTGCAGTACTGTCCTTGTATGGATCTCCTTATAGGTCACTGAAGTCTGTCAAGATTTGTCTATATCAGTCTGGAAACATCTCCAGCATATCTGTCATGGCTCCTTTATGAACAGAGGACATCGCTAGTGTAAACGAAGATGAAGCCTTAAATACAAGAAATGTAACCCTTCGATATGCCGTAAATGTCTTAAAAGTGCAGGCGCTATCGGGACTCATACCTGTCCTGAGAACGAACCCCCAAAAGTCTGAGTGCAGAATGGAGAGAGTCGTTCTTGCAGAACTCCATTCTATTTTATGGGAATTCTGAGTACAGCTGAGTGGTCTGTATCAGCTGTACTTGGTTCAGCCATTTAAAAGAACAGACAGGGCTGTGCAAGTGTGATCTTCTCTCCTTTCTGCCTACTCTCAACCCATTTGGGGGCCTGCAAAGAAGCCCTCTATAGAGATAGAAATGTAATACCAGACAGAAGACACATCACCATACATATGGATTATTACACCAATTGCTTATACATTATTTCTCTAATAATACAGTACATTATAGGAGTAGTACCATCTCAGATACCCTGTTGGATATGCAGGTGAATCCCACCTTTTGGACTTGTCACAAGAATGTACATTGCTTGTTTTCATTTTGGCCATAGGTGCCAAGAAAGGAGAGGTAGCCTCACATATGGGGCCATCTTTGTCTTTTCCTATGCTTCTGAATACACCTGATAACATGCACCCCCATTGAAGTGAATTGACGGCCCCAGAGGTGATATTTGTAGCATTACCTGTGGCTTTGCCATATATGTATGGGATTGGAGTACCCTTTCCAAGGGGGATTTCTCAAGGCCATTTTATTGGTATGAGGAAACCGTGAACAATTCTAGAGTATACTACTGTATATGTATCAATTCTTCATGGTTTTCAACATATCTGCTTGCTTTTTTTCCAATGTAGCTTGATTTGTGGATAGAAATCTATCCTGTTCATGCGACAGACATACAGGTGCACGGCTCTCAATTGTTATCACATTTTAAGCTCAGATGTTTATAAACCTATGTCCATAGGTAAACCATAAAATGCTGCAAATGGCGGTCTACAGTTTATTTACATGGTTTAGCAGCAGTGGTGAATTACATGATGTCTGTCCTGCTGATCTGGTCTAGTTTGGAGTATATAGATATGAATAATACAATATTAGCCAGACTAGTAATTGACATAATCCACAATCTTTACACTTAAAAGCTGAAGCCTCATACCCATTCCTTCCCAGGTGTATTTGTCTTGACACTTGAAATATAACCCAGAATCTCTGAATTTCCTGCCACATTTTAGTTTCATGTTTTATTTTTTGTTTTGCCATCATTTGGTACAGCATTTTTAATTTTCTCATTATACCAGATCTAATGTGATTGTATTGTGCTTTCTACAATGAGTTCTTATTTCCCTTCAGATAATTCTGGCACAGTATTAAGAATTCTATTACCTTATATTTTTTAGAAGCTTTAAGTGTGCGGTGAGGTTTTTTTTTCTATAAACAGCAAACTGTACCTCATAAAAATTCATTACAGAAGGGCATAAACAAGTACTTTTTCCTTCCAGTCATTGGCAGTAAGTGATTCATCTGTTTTCCACAGAAAACCAATTTCATTGCAGATGCCCTGTAATTTCCAATCTCCCCGAATTGTGGAACCGTATCACACCATCCTGATGTGAGGAATGTGAGGATTTTTTTGTGAGGGAGTAGGAGAGAGAAAAAAAGCTGTGCTTAGTCTTGTTAATGGGATTGAATAGCATTTGCTGTCTCATCAGTTTTGCAAAAGAACCGTAAGGTAATCAGACTGCCTTCTTTTCTTCCCTCTACCAGCTATCAATTTAACCATGTGGCTGATTTTGTTGCATATATGTGCGGGGACAAAAGTGGAATTGGGAAGACCTTTAATAGAAGTCTTTCTCTATCAAAAGAACCTTTAATATGAAGCATTACTTTGCTTGTGGCTTTAAAGGGTGGACTGCACGGCTTAAAAGGTATTGTTACCGTAAAGGAAATGTGCATATTCAGAGCCAACATATACATTTGCCATAAAACAGATTGAAAGGCTTTTCATTCCTCCTTTCACTCCTGATTCCTTTCGTCTTATATTTTCCTGCACATTTAGTTTGTCATCCCATTTTCTGCTCTGTTCCCCTGGCACGCTGCCTCCTAGCTCCTGTCCTGACACTGGCACTAGCATAACGGTAGTGCCAAGTCAAAAGCGTGGGCAGTCCATTGTCCAAATAACAACCTTATTTTTCATATTGTTTCAATGCAATTTTCCCAAGAATAAATTAGATATTATAATCTACATACACACATATACTCAGTCTAAATGTGTGTGCGGACCATGTGTTCACAGACATTACCAATTTGGCCCCTTAGGTTGCTTTTTGACAGCTGTGGGTATTTCTGCTATTGGAGCAGAATCAGAAGGTAATGGGCAGCACAGTGGCTCTCAGGTTAGCACTGTTGCCTTGCAGCGCAAGGGTCTTGGGTTCAAATCCCACAAAGGTCAACATCTACTTGTAGTTAGTATATATTTGAGACGTTGGTCAGAATGCCAACTTTAGAGTGCCAGCTTTTGAAGGCCTGACTTTTAAAGTGTTTTGATGAATTAAAACAGATTTAGGACATAAAGGGGCCAGGATTATTCAACTTTTCTGTGAGTAACTTTTATGGTACTAATTATTATTATACATCATGCACACTGCTACAATCTATTTCTCAGCTATATGTCTCCTATGTTACCACCCAATCATGCCCCAGAAAACATCGTTAACATCAGCTTCTCTCTCGCTGTCTCACCCATGCAATACTTACTGTTACTACCCTAGACCACCAGCTTTCATGGTGCGACACAAACATTGCTCATGTACGTCAGTGAACCATCTGTTGTCACTTTGTATTCTCCTGCTTCTTGCTGTAGCAGTTATTTCCCCCAACCCTAGCCTACCTTCCTTTATTAACTCCACCTTCTCTTTTGCCTCCCACAGAAACACTGCTAATCTGGGTGATATTCATTGTACATCTTTCCCTGCCCCTTTCAAATGTGCGCTATGTATCTGGCTATAACAAACTCACTGCTGTTCATGATCTGTTGCTCCCTAACTCAACCTGCTAGCTCTCACAGAAGCATGCCTCCAGCAATCTGACACAGTTTCCCATGCGGCTCTCACCTATGATGGCCTACAACTCACCCATAGCCCCAGACCTGAGAGCAGATGAGGGTGGAGGAGTAGCATACTACTTTCTCCACACTGTAAGTAGCAAGTCATTCCCCTGCACTCTTACTCAGCTTCCCCTCCTTTGAGATCCACACCCTCGAGTTTCTTGATCATTTTGTTGCATGGCTCCCTCACTTCCTATCTACTGAAATGCCTACTCTCATAATTTCAATATTTCCATTGACAACCCCATATCTTCTTCCACCTCTCAGTTTCTTTCACTAACATCTTCCCTTGGCCTCTCGCAATTTACAGATTCTCCCACCACTAAGGATGGGAATGCCCTTGATCTGGTCTTCTGTCGTGTCTGCTCAATTTCTAACTTTACAAATTCTCCTCCTGTGCTTTCTGATCATAACCTTATCTCCTTCATTGTCACTAATTCTCACCCTTCTCTGGACACACCTGCCCATCACACATTCAGAAACCTCAGCTCCATCAACACTCAGGAACTCACAGACACCCTATAGTCCTCACTGTCCCCAATCACCTTTGTTTTCTGCCCTGACCTAGCTGTTAAAGGGGTTTTGCCAGGACGTGTGTAACGGACTTGGTAGTGGATCCGCTGGACCACCGCAAGCGATGGTGTAAGCCACGCCAGGGAGCGGAATCTAAGTAGGTCACGGTTTTCACCAGAGCCCGTCGCAAAGCGGGATGGACTTGCTGTGGTGGGAGTCTACCAGGTCGCTACCCCTGACGTGACTTGCTTGCGGTGGCAGCCAAGGGTGAGAATCGTGAGGCATAGGCGTAGTCGGGGAGATCATGATTCAGGATGTTTGATTCTGGCGCCCAGGATCTCTCCTCGGGTCCGAAGCCCTTCCAATCCACGAGGAAGAAACGCTTCCCTCTGACCGTTTTCATGGCCAAGATGTCCTGTACTTCGAAGATGTCAGCAGAATCGGCTACCGGGGAAGGCGATACAGAACCAGCGGCTTAAGGAGGGAGACATGAAACGAGTTTTGGATCCTGAGAGATGGAGGCAAACAGAGCTTGTACATCACTGGGTTCAGCTGCTGAAGCACCTTGAAGGGTCCCAGAAAGCGAGGGCCCGATTTAAAACTGGGAACCTTCAGGCGCACGTTCCTCCCAGCCAAACTTTGTCCCCTGGGAGGAACGTCGGGGAGGACTTCTCCTTTTGTCTGCCTGAGACCTCATACAGAGCAGAGGCCCGAAGTAGGGAACGTCGAGTCTCTTGCCAGATGGCCTTGATATCCCGGACTTGGTCATTGACCGCGGGCAATTCCTAATCAGTGGGCTGGGGATGGGGGGACGCGGATGGCGGCCATAGACCACAAAAAATGGAGAGACGCCGGCTGCATCCGAGTCACGATGGTTATAAGAGAACTCGGCCCATGGGAGCAGCTCGGCCCAGTTGTCCTGACGTCCGGATACAAAAGGTCGCAGGTATTCTCCCAGAATCTGGTTCACCCTCTCCATCTGCCCATTGGACTGAGGGTGATAGGCCGATGAAAAGTCCAACTTGACTTGCAGACGAGAGCACAGTGCACGCCAAAATCGGGTTACAAATTGAACGCCTCTATCGGAGATGATGTGTGAAGGTAACCCATGTAGCCGGAAAATATGCTGGAAGAAATGACCGGGCCAATTATGGAGCAGACGAGAGACCGGGAGGGGTAAAAAGTGGGACACTTTGAGAACCTGTCCTTAACACTAGATGACAAAATTTTCCCAGAAAAAACCCGGTAGGACCGTGATGAAATCCATGGCTATATGTGTCCAAGGGATTTCTGGCACGGGCAGCGGATGAAAAAGACCTGCGGGCCTGTGACGTGGGACCTTGTTCCGAGCACACGTGACACAGGAGAGAGTAAAAGTCCTTGAATCTTGTGCCAGAGTCGGCCACCAGTAGTGCCGTGAGATCAGAGCGTAGGAACTTCCGTACCCCGGGATGGCCAGCCAAGAGGGAGCTATGCCCCCACACCAGAATCTTTTTCCTGAGTGCCGGCGGCACTTAAGTCTTGCCAGTAGGAACATTTGTGAGCCACATGAACCAACCGTTCGGGAGAAATAACGTGCTGTGACACGGGTTCTTCACCAACCACATCCGAGGCACGGGAGGGGGGCACACCCCTTGACGTTTTTCTCAGCAGGCTGGAAGTGAATGCGAAAGTCAAAACGGGAGAAAAAGAGAGACCACCGGGCTTGACGAGGGTTTAGACGCTGGGCCGTCTGAAGGTACAGTAGATTCTTGTGATCCGTAAGTGTCATTGGTGACGCGCCCCTCCAGCAGATGTCGCCATTCTCCAGGGCTAATTTGATAGCCAGAGCTACCGCCCCCCAAATGGCTATTTCCCGCTCTGCCGGCGAAAAGGTCTTGGAGAAGAACCCACATGTGAGAATTTTGCCTTTGGGGCTCTTCTGTGTGAGGACCGCCCTGCCCCATGGAAGAGGCATCCACCTCCAAGGAGCTTCTCGGGATCAGGCCGGACCAAGACAGGTGCTGAGGTGAAGGCAGTCTTAAGCTCAAAAAACGCCTTTTCAGCTTCCGGAGGCCAACATCGCGGGTTCGCATTCTTCCTGGTGAGGGCCACGATAGGAGCCACCAAGGTGGAGAAGTGGGTAATAAATTGCTGGTAATAGTTTGCGAAGCCCAGGAAGTGCTGTATCACCCAAAGGCCCACAGGACGGGGCCACTGTAGTACCGCAGAGGGTTTTGCTGGGTCCATTTTCAGGCCCTTAGTGAGACTATGTCCCCGAGGAAAGGCGTCTGGGTCTGGTGGAATAAACATTTCTCCAGCCTGCGTACAGTCGGTTGCTGCGCAGACGTCGCAGAACCTGGCGCACTTGTGTCCGATGAGTCTGAAGATCAGGTGAGAAAATCAGGATGTCGTCTAGATACACTATGACACAGGTGTACAAAAGATCCCGGAAGAAATCATTGACGAATTCTTGGAACACAGCTGGAGCGTTACAGAGCCCAAAGGGCATCACAAGATATTCGAAATGTCCATCTCGGGTATTAAAAGCCGTCTTCCAATCGTCCCCATCTCGAATTCTGATGAGGACCAATTTGGAGAACACCTTAGCCCACTTGAGGCGGTCAAAAAGTTCCAAGATCAGTTGAAGAGGGTAGCGGTTTTTCACGGTAATTTTGTTTAGACCCCTGTAGTCAATACACGGACGTAGGGAACCATCTTTCTTCTGCACGAAGAAAAACCGGCTCCGGCGGGGGAAGAGGATTTATGAATGAATCCTTTCTGCAAGTTCTCTTGTATATAGGCCGACATGGCCTGAGTCTCCGGCACGGACTGCGGATAGATCCTTCCCTGGGGAGGACTGGTTCCAGAGAGGAGGTCAATTGGGCAGTCGTAAGGCCAATGTGGAGGCAGCGTATCTGCCTCCTTCTCAGAGAATACGTCCCCAAAATCCTGGTCCTCTACAGGCAGGCCTGGCAAAGGCTTGCCGGGCGGCTGAGGAGAGGTGGTAGGCACCGGGCGTGGTACCTCAAACAGAGGTTTTCTGGCATTCCCGGTCCCAACGCAGGACCCCTTGTCTTTCGAGTAGTGTGGGGGCTTGACGTTTTCCGGGAAGCCCCAAAAGAATCGCTGAGGAAAAACGGAGACAGAACGGGAACATGATTTCTCTTATGTAGCCCCCCCTAATGGAGGGTCACCGGCGGGTTATGTACTGGTGGGATTCAGTAAGGAGCTCCCCACTGACCCAAAAATAAGAGAGGTTTTCCAAACGGATACTGGCCGACGGGGGTACCGGTTTACAAGGAGGCATGGATGAAGTTCTCGGGTGACCCAGGTCCAGGAAAAGGGAGAACTCCGGGGAACGATAGACCAGCATTTAGATTTTCACCTCCACGGGCATCCATCAAAACGTGGAGAGGAGGAAACAGCACCTAGGGACGCCTCTCCTATGGCAAACCTAGGTGTGGCGTTTCCTGGATGCTGGGCGGAGTAGCGGACAGCTTCTGCGAAATGGTCCGGGCTGGCGCAGTGAGACATAGGTTCTCTGCTCGGCGGCGGGTCAACTCTTGCTCGATAAATGGGCCTGGTTCCACCGCATGGGTTCCACTCGAAGGCTTGAGGGGTGACAGTGGAGAACGCTGGAATCCCGGAGCCAGGCGAAACAGCAGACAGGGGCGTGCCGATTCTCTCTCTTGGCGGAGCTATTCCTGCCTTTCAGCGAACCCTTTCATCGATGCGGGTGACCAGGGGAATTAATTCGCTCAGGGAGGATGGGAGGTCTCTTTCTGCCACAGCGTTTTTACCCTGCTGGGGCAGGGCCCTTTTTGAAAGTGGGCAGAGGGCAGCAAACATTCCAAGTCAGCTCCGAAGTCACGTTACAAAATTGAACCGCATAGTCTCCCACGGAGGAGTCGCCCTGACAAAGGCTCAAGAGCGTGGTCTCGGCAGAGGATGCACACGCCGGCTCCTCGAAGATGGTGCGGAATTCATGGAGGAAGCTCTGTAGATCCACGGTCACAGGGTCATTCCTGTCCCAGAGGGAGGTTGCCCAAGCCAGAGCGTTCCCCGGATAGCAGACTTGCCACAAGGCCACCTTAGACCTCTCTGAGGGAAACTGATCTGCCATCAGTTCCCCCGGCATAGAGCACTGGGTAATAAAACCCGGCCAGAGCTTGGGGTCCCGGCAAAGCTGGAGGGTAAAGGAAGCCGAAGCTTGGTCCCAGAGTGGCAAAGGAACGGCAGGTGTAGACGGAGCCACAGACGGAGACGGGGCTGTTGCTGGGACGTAAGGAGCTGACGCATCATGGCGGGGAGTTGGCCCATTGCTGTGCTGTTGTGCGATTTGCTGCGATTGTTTGGGCAACAATTTGTCGTAAGATCCACGATTCTAGGCAGAGGCACCTTGGCGGGATCCATGGCTGGATCTTACTGTAACGGACTTGGTAGTGGATCTGCTGGACCACCGCAAGCAATGGTGTAAGCCACACCAGGGAGCGGAATCTAAGTAGGTCCGGTTTTCACCAGAGCCGCCGCAAAGCGGGATGGAATTGCTGCGGCGGGGGTTACCAGGTCGCTACCCCCGACGTGACTTGCTTGCGGTTGCATCCAAGGGTGAGCGTGGTACAGAATTGTGAGGCTTAGTAGGGGTCAGGCGGCAAGGTCGGGGCAGGCGGCAAGGTTCAGAGTCGATAAAGGTAGGCAGAGGTTCAGAATGCACGGCAAGGCAGTAAACACACAGGAACACTTTCTCTAGGGCATGGAGGTAACAAAGATCCAGCAGGGAAGTGACGTGGATCCCACAACTATGTAGGGTCAGCGCCAGGCAATTAACCAATTACCGGCGCACTGGCCCTTTAAATCTACATGTACGGGCATGCACGTGCATTCCGGCCGACAGGGGAAGAGAGCGGATCAGGAGCGAGGTCAGGTGAGTGGATGGGACGGGTGTGAGCATGGCCAGCAACACGGTCTTTGGCGCCACCCATACCCGCCGGGCGCCCGCAGGGAGGGACACGGGTACGCCCGCGTTCCGTGGACCGGGACGCGGCGCGACCCGTTACAACGTGCCTTATCTGCTAAGAAGCAAATTTAAACAAGCCACGCTGAGCTAAGAGAGAGAGAGACACAGCCAGAGCACAGAGCCGTGCATAAGGGATCGTGTGAAATGTTCACTCAAATAATCAAACTACAACTAGTGGATTCTGTATACAAAAGACAACAGCTTTCTCCACAGCAGCTTAAAAGCTCCTTCATGTTCTCTGTCATCAGATAAAGCAGGGATCTACTCAGATAATCACACTACAACTAGTGGATTCTGTATACAAAACATATTTCTACCCGGTGCCTTGAAAGTTTCTTCAGCTCCCTTTCATCAGATAAAAAGTGTTCTCTGCGCAAGCCCGGCCAGCAGGTCATATCTAATAGAAGCTTTTAAGTAACTAAGGGCAGGTAAGGCAGCCTGTAGCTCTCTCACTGCAATTTTTTTTTAATCACATATATTTAGAAAAGTGATTAAATACCCATTTTGGAGGATCCCACATCAACATTACATCGTGGCAAAACCCCTTTAACACTATACTGAAACTCTCTCAACCACCCTGGACATATTGGTACCACTTAATACCTGTAGCACCAGAGTCAGACGCCGGCAGCCTTGACACACACCTCAAACTCACTTTCTACAGAGATGTTCCAGGTGTGCTGAGCGTCTGTGGAGAAAGTCAAAGCTGTCTGCAGCCTTCCTCCATTGCAAATTCATGCCCAGGACTTATCACAATGCCCTTCACCGCGCTAAACAAGAATCTTCACCTCTCTGATCTCGACTTAACACAATAACCCAAAACAAGAGTTTGACACTTTCTATTCCCTACTTAGGCCTAAAGCTCAAGCCCCAGGTCACTGACCTCTGTGCTGAAGACCTGGTCACTCACTTCAAGGAGAAAATTGACAATATCCGGCAAAACATCATATCACAGTCCCAAAGTAATATCCGTCCTGTCCCCTCCTGCACATCCTCTAGGCTGCTCTCAGCACTTGACCTGTCTGCACGCCCCACTACCTGCTCTAGTGACCACATTCCCTCCCACCTTGTCTGGTCTATTTCTCCGGCTGTATTCTCTCATCTGACTGCAATCTTAAACTTCTTTCTTTCCACTGGATTCTTCATGTCCTTCTTTAAACACACTGTTTACTAAAAAAGCCCACTCTGATGCGGTCTTGTGCTGCAGCTACTTACTAGTCTATGACCTGCCCCCACATTTCTAAACTCCTGGAACGCTTGGTCTATTCTCATCTAACCCGCTATCTCTCTGCTAATTCTCTTCTTCACCCTCTGCACTCAGGCTTCCGCACCTTACACTCCACAGAAACTGCTCTAGCTAAAGTCTCTAATGACCTCCTCTCTGCTAAATCTTAGGGCGACTACTCGTTGTTGCTTCTTTTGGATCTTTCTGCAGCGTTTGCCACTGTAGATCACCAACTTCTCCTCAGCATGCTCATCACCATTGGCCTCAAGGACAATGCTCTCATGGTTCTTACCCTACCTCTCTGACCGCTCCTTTAGTGTCTCATTTGCACTTCTTCTCCTCTTCCTCTTGCTGTTAAGTTTCTTAGGGATCAGTTCTAGGTCCTCAACTTTTTCCACTCTATACAGCCCCTATTGCACAAACCATCAGCAGATTTTGCTTTCAGCACCATCAGTATGCTGATGACACCCAATTATACACCTCTTCCCATGACATCACTCCTGCCCTGCTGCAAAATACCAGTGACTGTCGCTGTCTCTGCTATCATGTTCTCTCTCTGTCTCAAACTAAACTTCACTAAAATGGAACTTCTGCATCTACTAACCAACCTCACTCTGCTATTCTGTTTTAGTGTGTGGCACCGCCATTACTCCTAGGCAGCAGATCCTCTGTCTTGGGTTCATACTAGAGTCCGATCTGTCCTTCATTCCCTATATTCTATCCCTTTCTCGCTCCTGTCACCTGCACCTCAAGAACATCTCCAGAATCTGTCCTTTTCTTACTGTGGAAAAAACTCAAACTCTTATTTTTGTTCTTATTCTTTCTCATCTTGACTCCTGTAACTCCCTGCTTATTGGCCTCCCTCTCTGTAAAGTCTATCCTCTCCAATCTGTCCTGAATGCAGCAGCCAGTCTCCTCTTTCTTTCCAGCTGCTATACTGACACCTCTACCCTGTATCAGCCACTGCTCTGTTTGCCCATTCAATACAGCATACAATCTAAACATCACTCTCACCCATAAAGCTCTTCACAGTGCTGCAGGGCCTACATCTACTCCCTCATCTTTGTCTGTCATTCTACCCAGTCTCTCCGCTCTGCTGATGATCTTTGACTAAATGCCTCAATCATCCGATCCATACCTGCTCGCCGCCAAGACTTTGCATGTGCTGCACCAGTTCTCTGGAACATGCTACCCTGTACAATCAGCTACAACGCCAAACAAAACTACATTTGCCCAATAAAACAAATATTTCTTTATTGAAAGTAAAGTAACACAAATACAAAAATAAACAATAGCGGTGCAAAAAAGTGCAAAAGTGCTTAGGTAAGTATATCCAAAAATAAAATAACCAATAAAAAAAGGGTAATAAAAATGGTACACATGTTTTAAAAGTAAAAATTTTCAAAAATACAAATGCCCAAAAGGTAACTAAATAATCATTATAATCAAACCCAAATGTGTATAAAAAACCCAAATTTAAAAATAAAGCCATAATAAGGGGAAAATTTAAGACCAAAATACGTGATGCCCCAAACGTACTTTTTCGCAGAATGTTCGTCAGGGTGAATAGGGAGGGGAAATTGGTCCCTTTTATATGGAGGAAACACCCAAATCAGCAACAATATGCAAATTTAAATCAAAAGAATTTCCAGGTTAAGATAAATGGCAAAATAGTGAAAAACCGGACAAAAAAAACCTCCATAACGAAAAAAACAAAAATGTCAAAAAAGAAAGAAAAATAAGAAAAAAAAACATCGACCTACAAGAAGTAAAAAAAGGGGCGTTGGAAGCAAATGCATTTTAAAGACCGGGGAAATGAAAAAAAATAAGGTATATGGTTTAAAAAAACAGGAAAAAATGAAAATAATAAAAAAAAAGAATAGTGAAAAAATTTAAGGAAAAACACTGAAAATAGAAATTATCATATGTATCAAAACCCCCGCCCATGCCGAAACCCAAAAATGTGGAAATCCACATTGTCAGGAAGTCATTTGCGCATATTTCCCAAAATCGCATTGGGAAAGAAATATGTGTTTCGCCTAGTAAAAAACACAGGCCCTGCCCCCCTTTAAAAATAGAGAAAACATACCTTTCACAGAAGGCCCAAAAGGAAAAAAAAAGTGACCAAAGTGAAAATTTTTAGTGGGAAAAAAGGAAAGGGGTGAAAAGTGCGTGACAATTAAAACCCCCACAGAAGGGGAAAAAAATTTTTTTTAGTCGTGGGGGTTTACAAAGTTAGAAAATATAAATAAATAACCAAACATTTTAATTTTTTTTATATATTTTTTATATTTAAAAATACTATATATATATTTATATATATTATTTAAAAAATAAAAATATAAATTTCTTAAAATTTTAAAAGAAAATTTAAAAAAAAATATATAATAAAAAAAAAATTTTCGGCCCCCAAAATTTTAAAAATACCCTTTAATTTTTAATTTTAAAAACCCTATACTGACAATACTAATTTATGTGAAATTCCCAAAACCATATCCCAATTATTTAAAAGCAAGGGGGGCATTTTGGGGAAATTTTTTAAATATAAAATAGCAATTACAACCTTTTAAAAAAGGGTAATACACCAAAAAATTTTTTTCATTTAAATTTTTTTTACCCAAAATGTTTTAAAAAGTAAAAACCCCCTTTTCCCTATCCCATAAAATACAAAGTTGTTTCAAAGATTAAACAAAAATATATTCTTTTTTATTATTGCAAAATGATAAAAAGTTGCCCCACTCTTACATTTTCTATAAATACCCTAATGACAAAAATAAAAAGGAGAATTTGGGGGGTTTAAATAGTTCCCGGGATTCACAGTTTCCCCCAAAACGTCCCTTGGGGTTTAAAGGCACCCCCAAAACGATGAAAATGAATAGTGGATTTTTAAACCCAAAAACCCCTTTCAGTTTTTTGGGGTTCCCCGAGAAATTTTCTTCTTAGGCGGCCCCAATACTTTAAAAATTAATCCCTTTTTCCTTTTCCACAAAAAATTTATTTCTCCCTTTAAAATTTTGGGAAAAAACAGGATTTCTTTTAATTTGATGTTTGCCTGGGTTTTCCGGTTTTTTTACACTTTTTTTGTTTTAAAAAACCCTTTTTTGTGAACATGGCTGGGCCATTTTGTAAACCCGAAATTTTCCCCCTCTTGGGTTCAAATTCTCCCATTTTTTGGAAAATTTTCGCCCGGGAGGGCCCTCCACTTTTTGGGGGCCCTTTTTCAATTTGTTTCTTAAAATTTTGACATTTTTTAAATTAGGGCCAAAACAGGGCTTTTTTTGTGCAACATTTTTTACAAATGTTGTTAAAAATTTGGGGGAGGTTAGAACTGTTTTTGGCCAAAACTTTAAAATTGGTTACTTTTTCGCCCCGAAAAGGCGGGGCAACAAATTTGGGCTTTTTTTTGGGGGCAATTTTTTTAAAGGGTTTTGGGGGGTTGTGAACCCTTGTTCTTTCTAAAAAACTACTTTAAAGGGTTTTGGGGACAGGTTTTTTTTGCAAACCCGCAGGGGACCCCGATTTTTTAAGTTTATCATTACCCGGTTAGAGAGTTTGGGTGACGTGTTTTTATTGGGGGTCAAGAAACAGAAAAAAAAACTTTTTTGTTTCCCTTTAAATTTTTTAAGGGGGCCCCCTACCCAATTAAATTTAGTGTCACTAAAAGTAGAAATATTGTTTCAAAATCAGATGTTGGGTTGGGTTCTAGGGAGAAGGACAAATTGGTTACTACTTTGTATACCAAAAAAAAACTGATCGTTTTGCAAAAGTGTTGCATTAAAAACCCGACAATTTTATGCCCCCCTTTGGGTGTTTAAGGGGTAAAGGGAAAGGGGAAACTGACCAAGGGGCCCGGCGCTTTTGTTCTACTTTAAAGGGTGGAAATTTTTAACCCCATGTGTAACATTTTTGAAAAAATTTGTTTTTTAGAGGCTGTTTAAACCCAAAAAGAATTTTGAGGAGATGGGATGAAGGATTACAAATACTGAGGGTATCAGTTTGCAATATATTCCAAATTTTTAAAAGGGCGTTTAAAAAAACCAAAAAGCGCAAATTTTTTCCCTTTGGATTTTTTTTTCCATTTACGTGTTTTAGCTTTTCGGGGGTAAAAAATTATGCTATATTTTAATAGATCTGACTTTTTTGGACACGGCGATACCAAATATATGTAACTTTTTTATTATTATTTTTTATTTGTATAATGGTGAAAGGGGGTTGATTTGAAAGTGCTCCTTCACAACTGACATCCTAGTCTTCATCTGAGCGACATGCTCTATCACACGCTTATAGGGAGTAACCTCACTCTCCCAGGTCTCTTTGACAACATCCAACAACCCCCGGGCATGCCTTCCATATAACAACTGGAACAGGGAGAACCCTGTAGAAGCTTGGGGCACATCTCTGAAGGAAAATAGAAGATAGGGTAGCAGACAATCCCAGTCTTCACCATCCTTCTCAACTACCTTTTTAAAAATGGCCTTCAGTGTTTTATTAATGCATCCTCTGGGTACCGGGTCGCATAATCGGCAATGATCAGGATATAGTGGAGCCTTCTTGCTGACTTCACTATGGTCCCGACTAAGTCCATGGTAATTATGTCAAAGAAAACCTCGATAATAGGAAGTGGTATTAGAGGACTGAGGAAGTTGGCTACTGGAGAGGTTATCTCACACACGGAGCAAGACTTGCAGTAGATCTGAACTTCTCTGTAACACCCAGGAGAGTAGAATCTCTGAAGGATCCTCGGTATGGTCTTCTCTGTCCCAAAGTGTCCTCCTAAAACATGAGAATGGGTCAGTTCTATCACCATGTGCCTGTAGCGTTTAGGCACCAGGAGCTGTTCTACCAACTCCACCCTAATTTTAGTCAACCTATGCAACAGGTCTCTATTCATGGCAAAATAGTGGTATTGTTTTTCTACCCCTGGCTCTTGGGGTATCCCATTTATTACAACCACATTATTGAAACCCTCTCTTAAGATCCCATCCTGGGGTTGGGCTGACCCAAAGTTTCCCACGTGATACCTTTAAATCTGGGATAGCCTATTCAGAGGTTGACTCCTCTTCATTGTCCCCTACCAAAACTGAAAGAGGAAAATCTGTGTCACCTTCTGGATCGGCAACCACTGGGCTGTCCATACCCCGTTTGGGTTTCCTTCTATTGGTTTGGCTGTAGCACCTTTTCCCAAAGACCCCAGAACAGGGACAATCACATCCAATTATCATGTAGTGCATCAATGAAGGTACCACCCCCAAATGGTGAGAAAGAGAGAACCGGTCTGTTTCTATAGTCACCCGGGCCAATGGGTAAACCTTAGTGTCACAGTGGATACAAGTGACCCCCAAGTTCTTCCCTGGAACCAACACATGACAGATAGAGGCTGAGAGGAGTGTAACCAGACTCCCCAAGTCCAACAGTCCTGAAATTGAAGTTCCATTGAAATTCAGTTGGCAGATCTGGGTTCCCTCATCAGTTTGGGGAATAGTACCACATGTGGTTTGTGCAGACAAAGAACAGTGCTAGCCCACCAGGCAGTCCATCAGCTCTGTGGTGAGGGGACCTCCCTCAGCCTCCCTTTTGACACCGGTCCACCCCTAACCTTAGGGAAAGGCTTTTTTTTGTCCAGGACTCTGTGAGTCTCTCAGGGTTTCCTAATAGGGGAACTTCAAGGTTCCTGTGCCACATAGGGAATTCTCGACAGAGTGAAATCATTCCACTAGTCTACCATGTTATCCACAGGCTAGGGGTCTCCCTGTGCCACCCAGTACTAAATGGGGTGGGGAAGTGAGTGTATAAATTGGGCCATGACCACTTCTGGGACCTTGGGGGCCCAAGCCATTCCAGGATTTCAGCTTTTAATTTTGGATACTTCTTGGTATCCTGCAGGTCAATGTCATAATAGGCCTTTTGGGGTTCTTCAGAAAGGTATGAGGTAAAGACCTCGGCCCATTGGTTTAGAAGTAGCTTTTCTTCTTTGGCCCTCTGCTCGAACTCTATGATGAAGCCCTGTATCAGATGTCATCCTCTCAGATGTCATCCTCTGTAAAAACTCCGCCACACTCTTTCTGGCATGATGAGTCATCCACTACCTGTGGAGCTGGATTTTCTCTGGCTGGAATAACTTCAGCCATTTGTTGACTTAGCTGCTTGTTCGTTTCTTTCTGAGCTGTCATGGCCTCAGTATGTGCCTGCTGTAGATGCACAAGAAGTTGTTGCTGAACTTGCATGACCTATGTGTGGGCTTGCTGTTGCTGGGCACTAGGTTGCTGCTGGGCCTCCATGACCTATGTGTGGGCTTGCTGTTGCTGGGCACTAGCTTGCTGCTGGGCCTCCATGGCCTCTGTGTGGGCTTGCTGTTGCCGGGCACTAGCCTCTTGTTGTTGTGCACTAGCTTGTTCCAGCTGGAGGTTTGCCTGCATCAGGTGTTTAATCAACTCCTCCATGACTGCTGATGTAGTGGAAATCTCAGTTGCAGCCTTAAAGGGGTTTTGCCACGATGTAATGTTGACTGGGATCCTCCAAAATGGGTTTTTAATCACTTTTCTAAATATATGTGATTACAAAAATTGCAGTCTGAGAGAGCTACAGCCTTCCTTACATGCCCTTGGTTACTTCAAAGCGTCCATTAGATACGGCCTGACAAGAGCTGGACGGGATTGCGCAGAGAGAGCTTCTTATCTGATGAGACTGAGCTGCAGAAGTTTTTAAGGCACGGTAGCATATGTTTTCTTTTGTATACAGAATAAACTAGTTGTAGAGTGATTAGATCCCTGCTTTATCTGATGACAGAGAACATGAAGAAGATTTCAAGCTGCTGTGTAGAAAAGCTGTTGTCTTTTGTACACAGAAGCCACAAGTTTAGTTTTTTTTATTTCAGTGAACATGTCACAGGATCCCTTATGCACAGCTCTGTGCTCTGGCTGTGTGTGTCTCTCTCTCTTTCAGCTCCGTGATTTGTTTACATAACATCTTAGTAGATAAGGCTCCTCCTGACAGTGCAGTGTATGAGCCTGTGTCTGCTGTATTTAGAATCCACTGCTGTACTGTTTATTATTTCACTTAAGTTTTGAGACGCTCCCTTGGATTCCTCACTCCTCACTCGCCCCCACCCTCTCTCCCCTGCAGCTTCATGACTCAGCGTGATTTGTTGACATTCTGCCTGGGCTAAGCTGAGAGGTAAGAATCTTTGTCTCGGCAAATCCCCTTTAACCCAGGACATGACATATTACCGCAGAACTATGACCATTGCATACCTCCACCAATTGTGGCCGAAGAGTCCCAAAGGCAGTCTTTACACAGTGGGCCAACAGCAAGTTTAGTGAAAATTAAACGGAAGGTGCTTTATTTTGCTCCCTGTTTAACAGCCATATTTCAAAAGCAAAGCAAAAGGAGGCTTACTTCAGCCCGAAGAGGGACAACAAAACACAGTTCTTGACAGAGACCGTCTCTATCCAACAGTGCCCAGGGGCCATACAGGGCTCTCACCCGTCCTGCTGCTGTAGGGCACACCATAGCTCAAATCTGGACACAGCCAATCCTTCTCCACAGCACTTTTCTTGAAGACTGGGAACTACAACCAGCTTTCCCTGGCTCTCCAGGCTTACATAAGTCTCACAAACTCTGGCCTGGACCTCAAAACATGGAAGCAGTCATCCCACCCAGCTCTTTGACTGCTCCCGTGAAAACCTGACCCAAACTAGTTGCATTGCAACCATACTAAAATACAAATGTGTCAGTGGCCTGTCGCCGCCAACGCCAGGGTCCTTGGTGACACGTATCCCCCGTCCACCACGGTTTCCTGTGCCTTCCTGCACATTATATAAAGATTATTATTAGTTTGTATATTCTTCCCATGTTTTCATGCGTTTTCTCCGGTTTTCCCCACATTCCAAAAAAGCATACTGATAAGTTAATGTGGAATTTAGATTGTGAGCCCTATAGGGACAGGAGCCAATGTGAATAAAGGCAGTCTCTGTACAGTGCTGTGGAATATAATGCTGTTAGGTAAATTAAGGTTTTTTCCTCCACAGTTTAACTTATAAGAAGAATAAATGAAGACTATTACCAAACAAAATGCTGTTTTGATTTTGCTTTGGTCAGGAGATAAAGAAGATTTTATGTCCTCTTAGATTTTCTCTGATTACTGACCACTTCACCACAACTCTCTCATTTATCTCTCTTATCTGATTGCTCCACAAGCAGCCATGGTAAGTCACTCCCTTCAGAGTCTTATTACTAGCAACAAAGTTTGTTTACCTAACTTAATGACAAGCTTTCACTCTTTAGAGCTCTGTAACCTTGTGTACATTTTATAAATCTCCTGCAGTCATGTTACTATTACATGAGCAGCTAGGAACAGCAGAACTGATATGGCAATCACTGCTACAGAACTACCCACAGCCTGAAAATATGAAAAGTTGGCTGTGGCTCTGTGAAACGTCATGATGAGAAAACCCTTTTAATAAAGGAAATGTTTTGTAATGTTAAGATACTGTAGCTTGCAGTATTAGAAGGGGACTATGACTCTATTATCAAAGTGGCAGCCATTGTTTTATCTGCACCATAGTTAGTACTATCAGAAGTGCAGAATGTAATATTACACATTTGTGTAGGCACTAATGTGGTTGCCACCTGTTTGGGAACATGAACGCCCTGTAGGCACTTCCATGTGACTGGAAGTATTTTATGTAACAATTATGTACCATAAGTTACATGAAGGCCTTATAGGCACAGCACTGTCCCTTTTCATTGGCACCGGGAGTACATTTGCTGCCATATGGTAAGCCAGTATGACTACCTGTGGAGAAGTATACGTTTAGTAATACTGCATGTGATGAAACATTCTACATTCATTTTTTCTTATGGACTCCACATTAATCAAAATCTCAGAATGACTGTGTATGAATTCAGAGGTATAATATGGGCACCTAGATGCCAGAGATAGATACTGTGGATCTGTACGAAACACATCTGCAATATGGACTTGTACATGAGCCCTAAACAGCCAGGGTGAGAGACGGTGGCTGTGACCTTACTGCAGATCCATACAAGACACATCTATTATACGGGTATATATAAGAGCCCTAACAATTCTAGTCAGCCATGGTGAGGCACAGTGGCTGTGACTGCACAGAGGATCCATATAATATATAACTGCAATATGGGCATATACATGAGCCCTAACAAATGTAGTCAGCCATGGTGAGGCACAGTGGCTGTGACTGTACAGAGGATTCATACAATATATAACTGCAATATGGACATGTACAGGAGTCCTAACAACTTTACTCAGCCAGGGTAAAATACAGTGGCTGTGAGTGTACAGAGGATCCATACAATATATAACTGCTATATGGGCATGCAGGGCTGCCATCAGTCATCAATTAACGGTTTCAGGGCCCCATACAGCCAAATCAAATGGGGCCCCCAAACCCAATTACTAAGTTCCTATTTTTTAAACTATCAGTGGACCCTTTTTGATTAGGCCCCAAATGACGGGAGTACTGCCTGTACTGCCCTATTGGCACCCCTGTGGGCATGTACAGGAACCCTATCAACTTTACTTAGCCAGGGTTAGACACAGTATTTGTGACTGAACTGCAGATCCATACAAAACACATTTTCATGTTCGACATGTACATGAGTCCGAACAACCCGGTCGCCAGAGAGGATACAGTGGCTGTGACTGTACTCAGATCATAAAAGACACTTCTGCAGAAATGGACATGTACAGGAGCCCTAACAACTTTAGTCAGGTGAGATACAGTGGCTGTGACTGTACTGCAGGTCCATACAAGACACTTCTGCAGTATGGACATGTACATGAGTCCAAACAACCCAGGTCAGCCAGAGTGAGAGACAGCGCCTGTGATCATATTGTGAATCCATACAAGACACTTCTGCAATGTAGACATGAACATGAACCTTAAAAAATCCAGTTAGCCAGAGTGAGACACAATTTTTGTGACCAATTTGGCCAAGATCGAGGTTCTGCTTTATACGATTCACTGTCATTTTAACAAACACCCTTCTTTGTCCTTCATTTCCTTGTGCTGGAGATTTCCTGTATGGCTGTCAGTGGTTTTAGATTCATTGGAGTTCTGTACGGCTCCAGCCGTCTGAGCTTGTGGAACATTTGTGTGTCTTACGTTCAGTAATCATACTAATTACGCTAATTTATTATGGATACACTTAAGGATAAATGTTTGAGATCAGCAATGTGAGATGTAGTTGGAAATCTGGAGCCAAAACAAACCAAAGCAAACCTCTACGGCAGCTTCCAGAACTTCTGACTATTATAGGAGCGCTCACTAGAATAGTCACCAGTCAATAGCTGGTTTTACACCATCAGGAATGTGACATTTTAAAAAAATAAATGTTTGCAATATGGCCAATACACAATAGCCTGTAATTGTAAAATGAGATGAGAAAATTGAGAAGTATGCAAAGTTTGAAAGTGAAAATCACAGTGATTTACCACTGGACTCTTTAACTTGTTCAGTGCCAGGGTTTCGGATGACTTTGCTCACTCAGGAGGGCCAGACCAATATTCATTACTCCATGCTATGCTGGTTTTGTCAGAAATATTTTTTTTCTAATTATTATTATTTTCTTCCTAAGTGAATGTTATATGGAGTGTTTGAAGACAGACATAACATTATTTTGGCAAGTACACTTTACATTTATAACTATTAAGGGGAATGAACAAAATGTCTTACTTGAATGGTTCCTTGGCTGTATTTACAGCTAATTCCAACCAAATATATTTAAATGTTATTCGGCTATGTACCAATAAAAATATATGTATGCTTTATTATAATCAGCATCCACATCAAGCAGTTCCCATGCTAGTTCACCTTACTATGCCTATATGACAAAGCTAAACCACCCTAACACAGGGGGTGTTCACCACTACTGAGAATCAAGAGAAAGATATGGCACAGACCAAGAGCTGCATATCACATCTTTATTAACAAAACAATATTGAAATCTGAAAAGTGGATACAAAAATGTCAAAAACACTTCAAAACTACAAAATAGTAACAAATTCATTATTTTGCTTTTAGGATAAGATGTGTTGTCAGAAGCAGCTGGAGATAATTGTATTAAAAAATAATTATAAGGCTTACACATTAAATAGAATAGAAAGGGTTTTTATCTATTTTTATTTACAAGCCATGGTGCTGCTCATGTTTGGGGCCACCACACTATTCACTAACTGCAGCTTTGCGTGCTCCATCTGGCAGCTGTGCTGATCCCGTCAGGTGATACATGTCGTTGCCCAGGTGCTGTGTTGATCGAACCGTTCTAGAAAAGTTAAGTTCGAGTCGAACTTCACGATTTTTTAGCACTCCAGCCGAACCGAACATTTTACTGTAAATGTTTGCATTCTACATCGCATTTTCCACGCTATTTTAATAGTTTTTAGGCGCATTAAATCAGTGTAAAGTGCGCCTGAAAGTACGATCCTCTCAAAACTCTGGCATCAGGTATACCTTTCATAGTAAACATAATGCGCCCATTGAGGCGCATTGCACATGGAGGCGCAATCCATATAATTACAAGTTAATATGTGATAGGCACTTTACATAAACTTGTAATGATTTGTTGTGTGCCTCTATAGGCGCATTACATACACTACCAATGATGTTCTATGTGCCGCGATTAGCCCAAATTGCGACACATAGCATATCATTGGAAGTGTATGTAATGCACCTATCAAGGCTCATTGCACACGGAGGCGCATAACTTATCATTACATGAATATGTAATGCGCCTAACACATATATCCTTATATTGATATGTTAAGCGCCTCCATGCGCATTGCGCCTCATTAGTGTACATTGCGTACACTATCAATGATATGCTATGTGCTGCGATTTGCGCTAATCGCGGCACAAAGCATATCATTGGTAGTGTATGTAATGTGTCTATCGAGGCGCATTGCGCACAGAGGCGCATAACATATCATTACAAGTTTATAAGGGATAGGCACATTACATAAACTAGTAATGATATGTTATGCGCCTCCGTGCGCAATGCACCTCGATAGACACATTACATACACTACCAATGATATGCTATGTGTTATGGAGGCGCACAGCATATCAATTTTAGGCGCAGTTCAATGTGTCGTGCCCGGTGTATAATGCGCCTAGTGTTGTTGTTATGGATGGCAATTACAGCTTCTCCTCACCTTTATAGGTATAAAAATTAACCCGAACATCTTCTCCCATTGACTTTATTGGGGTTCGAAGTTCGAGTTCGACTTGAACTTCGAACCGAACTTCTCAAAGTTCGAGGTTCGACTTGAACTTTTTATGGTTTGATCCCTAGTGCATGCTGGTCCTTTGCAATTTAAAGTGAATGTGTCATTAAAAAATGACCTATTTGTTTTTATGTTAAACATATTTTTAAAGATTATTGTTTTTTTTTATCTTTTCACTTTGGTCATTAGGCCTCATAATATTAAAGTGTATGATTCTGCACCCCAAATTTACTGTACTTTGTCGGGTGCCAACTGAAAATTTGAAGATCCATAATAAATGTAATTCAATGGCACTTGCTTCAAAGTAATATTTTACTAAAACATTATTAGAAAATGTTCCTCTCCAAAATCAGTTGATCATCAAATGTTCTGTTTTTAAGGTTACATTACATATACAGTTGATTTGATCATAGCAATTCAGTTGTATTTCATAACATCCCAAATGTTTTGCACGGTGTTTTGGTCTCAAAGGACCTTTATCAACAATTAATGTAAAACCCACAAACATGTAGAAAAAAACAGTGTAGTCTTATGGAAGATAAGCCCACAGTAAGGCCTCACAGAGAGGGGTCTACAGAGCCCCTGGTCTTCACCCTCAACCCCACAATAGGCTTGGACTCCGCTGCAGTGCTGCTCCTGTGTCCACGCTCCAGTGCTGCTCCTGTGTTCACGCTCCAGTGCTACTTCAGTGTGTATGCTCCAGTCCTGCTCCAGTGTCCACGCTGCATTGCTGCTCCCATGTTTACGCTATGTTGCTACTCTCTTGACCCCATCCCCATGACCATGCTCCTGTTTCCATGCTCCTGTGCTGCTCCTGTGTTCATGCTCCACTGCTTCTCTTGTGTCCAGGCTGCAGTGCTGCTCCCGTGTCCATGCTCCAGTCCTGCCCAGTTG